>JBBPLP010000778.1:0-12948 GCA_038089875.1 Fistulinella prunicolor
GGTGAACATGCAACAGAAGTGATGATATCAGTGTGCCCCTGGAAGGGATCCACCATACCCAGATATGTGACTGGATTCCAGATCATAACAGTCTTGTCCCTTGAACCAGAGATAATAAGACTTCCACTAGGAGAGTATGCAACAGAGGTGATCCAATCAGCATGCCCTTGAAGTGGGCCTGAAACACATTGACCAGTAAGCATATTCCAAACCCTGATGGTCTTATCTTTTGAGCCAGAGATGATGTGGCTGCCATCAGGTGAATAGGCAACAGACCAAACTTCATCTGTATGCCCTAGGAATGGGCCTGCTACACACTGACCAGTGGTTATATTCCAAACCCTGATGCTATTGTCTTTTGAGCCAGAGACAACACAACTGCCATCAGGTGAATGGACAACAGAGTTAACTTGTTTTGTATGCCCCTGGAATGGGCCTGCCACACACTGGCCAGTGGCTACATTCCAAACTCTGATGGTCTTATCTGCAGAGCCAGAGACAACATGGCTGCCATCAGGTGAATAAGAGACAGAAGTGACTGCTGAAGTGTGTCCTTGAAATGGACCTGCTACCTGCTGACCAGTAACTACATTCCAAACCCTGATGGTGTTGTCTTGTGAGCCAGAGATGATATGGCTGCCATCAGGTGAATATGAAACAGACCAAACTGGACCTGTATGTTCCTGGAATGGACCTGCCACACACTGGCCAGTGGCTACATTCCAAACCCTGACAGTGTCATCTACAGAACCAGAGATGACATCAGTGCCATCAGGTGCATAGGCAACAGAGTAAACTGGATCTGTGTGCCCCTGAAATGGGCCTGCAACACACTGACCAGTGGCTGTATTCCAAACCCTGATGGTTTTGTCATCAGAGCCAGAGACAACATAGATGCCATCAGGTGAATAGGCAACACACTGGACTAGATCTCTGTGTCCATGGGATGGGCCAGCTAGACACTGGCCAGTAGTCATATTCCAAACCCTGATGGTGTTGTCTGTAGAGCCAGAGACAATGTGGTGGCCATCAGGTGAATAGGCAACAGAGATGACTGTATCTGTGTGCCCTTGCAGAGGAAGAATATTTACTGGCCAGGTCACTGGATGGCCCAAGGTCACTGATAGGTGATTTTGCAGGTGGCTATCCCATAGTTGCCTGAGGGTTGAACCAAAAGGCACCTGAGGCATGGCTGATAGATAAAGATGTGGGGTGGATTTCTGGAATACAGGAGCAAACACCTCAATGAATTGGGATGCCTCTGAAGCTAGTTTGGAAATATCATGACCCTAGCAATACTACTGTCAATACCTATCATCCCTGAATACTGAAGATCTTACCTTGGTCCATCTTTCCAGGGACCTGCAGGTCTCTATTGCACCCAGGGTATACAACATAGGGGAGGATAAGGAGAGAAGGCTGATGGCTTCAAGCCAGAAGGGGAAGAAGTTCTTGAAAAATGAGATCACGTCGTCCAGTAGCTCGGGGGTACAGCCTGCATGTTGTAGGTGGTTCATCCAATACCGGCATGCATATGCAAGGTGAGGGGGAATGGCCTTGGCCACTCGACTTGTCAGGCCAGGAACTTGGTTGTTAAGCAGTCGAGAGTGCGTAAGGTCACAGATATTGAATTTGAGCATCTTCCGCATGCATACAAGCGACGCGTGCCCAAGCGAGAGTGAATGTTGTGGTGAAATGTTGATGTGAAATGTTGAACTGCGACGCTCGTCCAATAAAAAGTCACGGAATGACGCGTGAAGTGGGAATATGGGCTTTTCTTCGTCCAACACTCCATCTAGTAGTGACCCCAGTCGTTTAATGACATTTCCGGCCCTCAGGCTGTCGCCAAAGAGAGCAGTGAGGGAGACGAGAGATAGCGGCTCCTTGAGCGCTAGAACGATGGCCATCACCTCCCGAAATCGGCTTTGAGCATCCTCCGTACCAAAGAGCTGACGGAGTATGTTCATGTACAGGTCGTCTAAGGAGGAGGCGTTGTCGTTGTCGTCGACTCCCAAAAGCTGCTCGAGCCGGTCACGGGGGTCCAATCCAACAGTGTCATCCCCGCTGATGAACTTGCTTGCGGCCGATGCACACTGGAAAAGACGTTGGGAATGCTGGACAAGGAGCTGGCACCACTCCCGGTCCGGCCAAGAGGACTCGAGTTCGGAGTAACGATGGAGGGAATGGTAGATAAATTTGCCTATGTCTTCATCAGTCTCGGTCGGTGGTACATCTCCTAGATGTTTATGGGTAATTTGTGGGCCCGACGGGAGCGCGTCCAGGATATCGCTCTCCGGTCGAGTCGTAATGAGGAGGCGGTGGTGGCTAGGGAGGTTGCCTGCAACTATTTTTTTCGAGAGGGTGTGTAAGAATTGTTGGCGATCAGCTGGTTTGCCACTTTCATCAAGGGCATCCAGTACGATGAGTAATGGCCCTATAGGATGGATGCACTCGCTAGGGGAGATAATTAACTTCTCAAGTTGCTCCGAGGGCGAAATTGACATGCGGAGCGCCCGATTGTCCTTGACCACTTTCCAAAGGGCCAGCTTGAATTGAGGATCGAGGTCGGAAAGGTCACGCGAGATAGTACTGAAGACACTTCGTGGGTGACGCTTCGCAGCGTCACTACGAGCAAAGCAGTATGAAGACCCTAGCCTTTTCTGTCCGTCGTACAGTCGAGCGATTGAGTGAGCAATTGCGGATTTGCCCGATCCTGCAGTACCGATCAGGAGACACACTTGAGGGGCATCATCGGCGGGATCACTGAGAAAGTTGCAAATATCCCGGATGACGGTTTCGCGAGTTCCTGGCAAACATCCTTTTTCCTGTGCGTATCTTGCCCCAGCTACATATGTCATATCGTTCAGGTACATGGCTTCATCTGTACCACATATCCATGAGCCATGAGCATGTCTCCGTACTCTGAAAAAGTGATTCCCACCGAACTCCTGCACGGCATTCATCATACGAAAGACCGTGGTGTCAGACTCTAGCGTGACCGTCTCCAATAAACCAGCCTTCAGCTTTCGCAACTTGTCCTCATATGTGGAGATCATTTCATCGATATCACCGAGCGTATACTTTGCCATATCGACCCCTAAGTATGGGCATCAGTAATGGGCGACACGAGGGCAATAATGACTGACATAAATTCTTGTTTTCGGCGTATTCGGCGATAAAATACCCACACTCCGTCACCTGTTGGAGTAAACACACGATACTCTTTCGATGCACCTCAACCGTTTTCAGGGGATCGTCGTCCTGAACAAACGCAAAGACATCGTTCATTTTTCCCGCCAAGCGAATAATCTGGTCATCGCCATCTTGCTGGCATAAGAGCACCTGAGCGTCATAGGAGCAAAGATTAGTGCCAGCAGGAATCTCAAGTTAGGGACGAACCTTGTTCGTGGCTGATAGAACGGACTCGGCCAGCAAAACATACGGGCGAATCTGTGTGGTATTGAGACGAAGTTATCAATATATGCCAACTATTATATACCTCGGCGATAGGAACCACGATTTCGTTGAGTCGGGCAACTCTCTGCAGCAGAACATTCCACGTGTTCTCTAATGTCTGTCCCTCGAGCGCGCTCGCCCCTTTTGTCACCCTGTTCATAGCATTGATGGCTTGAAGTTCATCTGCGCTAACATCCCCGCGCGGCTGAGAAGTCAGCGCGAACTTGATCACAATCTCCCAATATTCTGGCGTATCGGGATTGCCCTGCCCGAGAGTTACTTCCAGCACTTTGATCAGAGATTCTATCAGTAAAAGGCAACATGATTATATAGAACGCATACCGCCATCCGCTGACTTCTCCAGTATTGCGCTGATGGTGTCTGTAATACTCCCAACATCACGATCATCCTCCTCATCGTCAGGAATACGATTCTCCCTGTACACAGTTGCAACCAAAACGGTATGATCGTCGCCGTCACTAAATAAATCTTAGTTTGGTAGCGTAGAGTAATGAATATGTACCCACAAATAGATATGTTCATTCCAAAAAATGCAATTGGTTTTCACCTTTTTCACCTTCGTCGACCAAACGGTATCACCTACGGAAAACTGAATGATGTATCGCTTTGCAGCCAGGGATTCCTTCCTTCCTTGAGTGCGAAGCTGGATGTCTGAAACATAAACAAAATAAATAGGTAGAGAATGAAGAAGTGAACGTTGGAATGTCACCTTTGATGGTGATGATTTTCGCCCTAGAATTGCATTCAGCACATTTCACGGCAATTATGAGGACGTTGATAAACATACATAGTTGGATTTGTATCCTGTGTTGGATCAGTGGTATCCATGATAGTATGATTGAAGCTTGATGAATATGGGACGACTGAAAGCAGGTTGTAGGAGGACTATCGTTAGCGCTGAAGGTTGGAAACCGAACAAGCGTTGGTGGCATGCGGACGCAACGTGATGTTCCAGGCACAGAACTGCCACCGGGCCGCACAGCCTCGAGCGGCTGGCGGTGACCTCGATTGTATCCTTTGGCTTACTTCACGCAATTTGGTCGTTCAAGATCACTTTCATCCAGGATCGTGGGGACAGCCAAATTTCAAATTCGGGCTCACGAATGACACCAGCTTCATTCCTGTGTTTTTCATGACGTGGACGCTCGATCTCACTACCTGAATAAAAAGAGAAGGACAGTCTCTCTGCCCCTCGGAATATGTGAACTGGGAGGACGTCATGGGTTCACTTATCGATGGCGGTGTCGTTCAAGAGCCAACGTACGTCCTTTCCTTGCAGTCTACAGCCAGCGACTCCCATCGTGATGTACGGCGTCGTCGCACGCGCCTCAAGTGCATAGACGGACCATCGCATCAGCAATCGTACTTCGGGAACAATGCTTCATTTCTCCCTACAGCCTTCGAAAGCTCGAACCAGCTGCCTCAACTAAAATAAGGTTCGCGGCATCTATTCAGGAGGGTCAATTACTCGCACCTCCTCCATTCCTCCGGGCACGCTGACAGGTAGGACTTGTTTCTGTTCCAGTTACCATTGAATTGAACATTGTCAACACTCTGCAGGTCGTCGTTGGGGTCAAATCGTGCGCCGACGTTGACACGGACGTGGACGTTGGCACGTAACAAACATACTTATCAAATGCCACCATCACCGTGGTCGATATTTTTGCTTAATAAATGCTATTCTATTCAATCATCATTGACGGCCGTAGTGATAACTCCATTAAGACGTCGCGCCTAGAGGAAGCATACTTGATGGCAAGCACTCTATTCCAACATCAGTGGTTCTCTCCGAAGTACTCCTGAACACAAATAACGGAGCTTGCCCATTCTTGTCACCCGTGACTCCCGAATACGCTACGTATCCATTAATCGACAAACACTACTTTTGGTCCCCACCACCTCTTTTGGGAGTCCTGCCCTTATCCACTATTAGTACAGCATGCAGAATACGCCGCATACTCAGCTGGGCCATCTCATCGCTAAACGGGACAGATCCTTAGATCGCCCATCTAACCCTTGACCCTTACCTTTGTCACTAGAGTGCATTGTCGCTGGGGACCCTGATAGAACCAAGCTTTATCTTGCGCGACTGGGGAATGCCGATACCGGTGTATAGGAATCGCGTTTTCATCCTCTATGACGAAACAGATCAAGTCCGTGTACGATCGAATGCATTGTCCACCACGCGCCTGCAATGTCACGTGTCCACGATATGTAGGTCATATTATAGCTCCGTTCTGCGACTCGGCTCTAAGGTCGAACGGGTCGCATACACGATGCCAGTTTTCGGTGTACACTCCAGGCTCAGGCAAAAAAGACCACCTCAGTTGTGTACCTCCAAAGCAACGGGAACCGTGAACGTACAAGCAGCTACATCCCGTATCCCCGCTGGTCCAGTGCCTCCACGATCGGCCCTCAGACCATTTCGACACACACGACCTTTTCTGCCTCACACGAGGGGTCGCAAATAGCACTCAGCCCCTCTCTTGTTAATGAGAGAAAACGGGAAAGGATCGTTTTGCATAAGTAATGTAATCGATCACATCGTGGAGGTTTGTGACCGGTGATTTTTCCCCTTCCTTTCGTTGTCGAATTACTTTTGACGAAAACCGCAGTCGCGCGTATTCAATGTGATTCATGCCCTTGGCGAAACAGAGGCCCAACACGACGGGTCTTTTATGATCGAGCATGACGCTGCAAATAACGGAATCGCGTGAATCACATTGCACTTCTGCATGATAGTAATCATAATAAACTAATATTTCACACAGGTATACGACACTTATATATTACGGTCGTGCTTTCCGAACAAAGAAAAGGAAGGAAAGATAAGTGAATTTTTGGCGGTGATGGCACATAATATAACGAGGGTATTGACATTGGCTTCGCTTTCGTGCCGCTACCCTATATCCCATTCCTTCACTGGTCAGTTCGTCGGAACGGCTTCAAATGGACCACGCGGTGCGACGAGCCAACACCATGCCCTCCTTACTCCCATATAGGCGAGTAATGGACTAAAAGATCCGCACTAACACAGAAATGGAAGTACCGGAAGCGACCTGATAAGGACAGTGAGATAAGAATGACATGGGCATGGGCAATGGGAGTGAGGCGAAGGAAGGAAGGTCCACCACTATCGGATAAGGATCCATACGCGCGTGACATTTGAACTATGGGTCTAAGTTCCCTCGTGCGACGCTCTGCGTGGTGCCACTAGCGTGTGATCACATTCAATACCCCCATTTTCATAGGCGTTGAACGCGCGCGCAAGTTTCGCCTTGGGATGGAACGAAGAGGGAAAAAAACTGCACCATAATCGGTGCCGAGGGTTGGGGACTGTATTATGATCAGTCTTGGGAGAAGGAATGTGAGCAAATTAAATCGAGAAAGTGAATGAATGGTCTCACTTGAGCCTAGGGGCGGGTTTGAGCTGGACGAGAGCACAATACATTTTCTTGCACCTAGGAGGCGGGTAAGGCGAGTCGAAACGGCGTCGGGTCCTCTGGGACCTCGCTGTACAAGCGCATTTGAAAAAATGGAGCCCGCCAAGGCACGACCTAGCATATTATTTTTCATCAGGCAGAAACGAGTAGTATGGCCTACCGGCGAAACTGTAGGAAAGAAGGAATCAGTTAACAGTTAACAGCGATCACATGGACTCAACTTGGCGCTGGAGTATTAACGGAGCCACCTAGGGAACTACGTGGACCACTTCCTCTCCTTGCATGCATTGATCATGCTTGTTTTAGCCTCTATTTCCTGCCTGGTGCGTGTTTATGTTGGGACCGAGCAACACAACACCCATGTAATCCGAGGGTCCATCATCGCGCGACATGTCTAATCGGCATTGAACCTATTAATACGCGTCCTCCATCATTCCAATCGATTTATCCAGATCACTCACTGTGTTAAGGGGCGCGTGAAACATAAGCCGTACGTCAGGAATTCGAGCCGATCTGACTGCGCTTGTCAACCCATTGCGGCGCCCTTCGAAGGAGTGTAGGCCATCCTCACGAAGAAACAGGGTGCCCAGACGAATGGAGAGGGTGAGCTTGAACGGATCTTCTCATGAACTGCACAATATGTTTGAGCTTTTGATCTGAGCAAGTCGGAGGTAATGCTACTTCTCGGACGTTGATTCGATACAAATATCCACAGGATTGGAAAAAAGAAGTGACATGAGAGCGGCGAACTGGGTGAGACTCTCCGATTGTGTGCAGAGGTGATGAACGCTCTAGAAGGAAATCAACTTCTGTCAAGGATTTTCCGGGCCGAAGCTCCCACGATGGATGCGACTTTTCCATCCTCTCCTCCGTCATTTCCTAGCGCTTCAGGCGTAAAGTGGCTAAGTATTTCGGACAGATTACCCAGATATAGCGCCCCCTCAGGGATCTGGAATCAAACATCGTAATTAAGGCGGGTCCTAACCACGGATAGCAAGGGACGTCGCGTGACGAATCACGGACTCAACACGGCGAACGAGTCAACGTGTCGCTTACTTGGCCATGGTGAGGAAAACGTAGAGATATGACCGTCAACATTCATATCTAACTGGGTCGTGTATTCTAGCCGCAGGACCGCACTGAACTTGCGGGAAAAAGGCTGGAACAGTCCTGCTTAAGGTGGCCTACCATTGCTTTTGTGCGTTTTTTTCCCTCCGGATTGTGCGCGCGTATTCACTTCTAAAAAGTCACTTGTCGACAGACAGGTTGATCCCCGTGGTTTTTTGATCGGTGCCATGCTTCGCCGCCGCTTCGGTAGCCCCGATGAACGTTAATGAAAGGACACCCGACTGGCAGGTCTTGAACATTCAAGTCCGAATCTAACGGATGCCTTGTGAGTACACTTGTCCACATACATTGCTCGTCTAATCGCACGCGTTCCAGTTCGGACGTACGTGACGCCATCATCCGATTCATCCCTCGTCTCCCATTGCTTGTAGCCTCCTGGAACACTCTCGCGGACCCATTCTCGCCCAAGTCTTATCTAGTGTTCTCTCTCGCATGTCAATTTCCGCCCTCGCATATGATCCTGCGAACCATCTTCTACCTGGGTTCTGAAGTTCCACCGACTGTCAACGTATGCCCGACACTCTGCCCCACCATCCCTTCCTCATTCCCCCCTCCTAACCCTCCCGATCCTCGTGACCACGCGCAGGCGGCTAGGCAATCACCATCCTAGTGCACTCTATTGCAACAGCCTCTTCTTCCAGCACCAGCGCCTAGGCTATCGCCTCAACTCCTCGCCCACATTCTCCGTCCGTTCAATATCATTTTTTTCCCTCCGTCGCTGCATATCCCACCCTGGTGATCCCTTCCCATACTCTCCATCGCACCGCACATTGCGTACTTTACCCTTTCAATTGATCTCGTGGCGTCTATCTCACCTTGTGTCGGCTTGCCGACAACGACATCATATGGGTTGTCCCACCTTTACGCGTCGCATTGGAAAATGGCGTGGGGAGGATGTGGCTGAGGGAGAGCTATGCAAACCTGTGGCAACGCTTGTGTAGGATGGCGAAGAACGGGTTGTCCATAGTAGCAACAGAAACGAGGCTCTGGGATGGATGCAAGAGAGGACGGGTATGGAGGAGTCGCAGTCCAAGGCGTATCTGAAGCTGAATGATTGAAGGGGGCGATGAGAAACGGAGATCAGTGTGTTAGCGTAAAGTTCGGTGCGTTCACATTCTTGTTTACGATGAAGTTGTTCCCATCATCACCGAAGTTGACATCAACCTCGCTATACCCCCTCCTTTTGCGTAAACTGAGACACTTACTGTACTTCGTCCTCACAGAGCAACCTCACGTTCCGTGTTCCCTCTGGCCGAGTGTTTGTTGACACTGAAAGTTGGCGACCTAATATGAATGCTGTTGAGTTATCGAAGGGTATACATCGGGTACAAGTGCCCGCGTGCGTGTAGATGAAGATACACATCCTGGGTAGAACTTTCTGTTTTCGCATGTTTCTAATGGTCCGTGCCTCTCTTATTGTTCATGCGTTGTTTTCAACCCACATTAAAATTCCTCTGCAGCATGCATGACACAGAAGGGTACGGCGGTCCAATGAATGGATAGTGCAGATAACTGCACTTACAACACTCACATTTGGATGATAGGTGATGGGCATTTATCTCCAGGTTAGAGTCCTGATAGGAACTGACTTGGGCAATACTGGTCCTTTTTGTATGTTATGTTTGTATAGTTTGTTCTGAATAGATGCATGCTGCTTTTTCATCCTGATGTATTAACAACTCCCTAGTGCTATAATTCACACATCTTTACTTAGGCATGTAGCAGCACATAATGACATTGATTGCCAAGTGAGCCTGTTGCTCATTCTTCCACATTAGCTCCTTCCAATTGCTACATGCAGGACATTCTTCAAAGGTAAGTATTACAAGCTGTGATGGAACAATTGGGAAGAATAGATATCATGGCTTCTGTGGCTATACATAGATGAGCATCCTTGTACTCAAATTTGTGACCTTGATGGTAGAATACCTATATTTCCTCTGTATGTATAAGAGTAGATATCTTGTGCTTAACAGGCCCTCAAAGTACAGTGATATGTATGTACATGTTGTATATCATGAAAGACAAAACAAGAAACTATATCATGAGATACATAGTGAAGACAATGCCTATTCAAGTCATTTCCAGCAAGAAGCCCAAGATTCCCCATACAAAAAGTTACTACAGTCAATTCTGTAAGGCTGATCTGTAGAAATGACCAAAGAATGGGCAGGAAGATAAACTGCATTCTTGATCCAAGGGGGTATCCAACAAAGGTAACCACCAGAAGAGGGCCTGATCCAACCATCCTTATCTGGATATACCTGTTCGAAGGAAGAAATTTGCTGGGGATTCCAAACTTGAATAGAAAGATTATGAGAGCCACAGACAATGGAGCTGCCATCTGGTGAATAAGCAACAGAAGTAACTGGTGAACCATGAAGCAGATTGGCCACACATTGGCCAGTGCTTGCATCCCAAATTCTAATGGTCTTATCCCAAGAGCCAGAGATAATATGCCTCCCATGAGGTGAATATGCAACAGAAGTGACCATGCCACTGTGTCCATGGAATGGAGCTCCCACAGATTGGCCAGTGATTGGGTTCCAAACCCTAATGGTCTTGTCCCTTGAACCAGAGATGATATGGCTACCATCAGGGGAATAGGTAACAGAGGTGACTATATCAGTGTGACCTTGGAATGGACCTGCCACAGATTGGCCAGTGAGTGCATGCCAGACCCTGATGGTCATGAGCTGTGAGCCAGAGGCAATATAGTTGCCATCAGGTGAATAGGAAATGGAGGTGACTGGTGAACCATGGTGTAGATGAGTGATACATTGGCCAGTGTGTGGATCCCAGACCCTCAAAGACCTATCCCAAGAACCAGAGGCAATATGCTTTCCATCAGGTGAATATGCAACAGAGGTGATCCAGTCAGTGTGCCCCTGGAATGGCCCTGAAACACATTGACCAGTGACAGGATTCCATACTCTGATAGTTTTGTCTCTGGAACCAGAGATAGCTTGACCACCATTAGGTGAGTATGCAACAGAAGTGATCACATCACTGTGCCCCTGAAATGGATCTACCACAACCTGGCTAGCATTTGGATCCCAAGGCATAATGGTCTTGTCCCTTGAACCAGAGATAATGTGACTTCCATCAGGAGAGTATGAAACAGAGGTAATCCAATCAGTGTGCCCTTGGAGTAGGCCAGGCACATGTAAACCAGTAACCATATTCCAAACCCTGATGGTCTTGTCTTTTGAGCCAGAAATGACATGGCTGCCATCAGGTGAATAGGCAACAGACCAAACTTCATCTGTATGCCCTAGGAATGGGCCTGCCACACACTGATCAGTGGTGATATTCCAGACCCTGATGGTCTTGTCTTTTGAGCCAGAGACAACATGGCTGCCATCAGGTGAATAGATAACAGAGTTGACTGGGTCTGTGTGCCCCTGGAATGGGCCTGCCACACATTGACCTGTGGTTATATTCCAAATCCTGATGGTGTTGTCTGAAGAGCCAGAGACAACATGGCTGCCATCAGGTGAATAGGAAACAGATCTGACTGTGGAAGTGTGCTCTTGGAATGGACCTGCTGCCTGCTGACCAGTGACTACATTCCACACCCTGATGGTGCTGTCTTCAGAACCAGATACAACATGGCAGCCATCAGGTGAATAAGCAACAGACCAAACTGAACCTGTGTGTTCCTGGAATGGACCTGCCACACACAGGCCAGTGGCTACACTCCAAACCCTGACAGTGTGGTCTACAGAACCAGATACAACATGGCTGCCATCAGGTGCATAGGCAACAGAGTAGACTCGATCTGTGTGCCCCTGAAATGGACCTGCAACACACTGACCAGTGGCTATATTCCAAACCCTGATGGTCTTGTCTTCTGAGCCAGAGACAACATGACTGCCATCAGGTGAATAGGCAACCAAGTAGACTGAACCCATGTGCCCCAGAAATGGACCTGCTACACATTGACCTGTCACTATATTCCAGGCCCTGATGGTTGTGTCTAAAGAGCCAGAGGTAATATGGCTGCCATCAGGTGAATATGCAACAGAGATGACTGTGGAAGTGTGCCCTTTCAGAGGAAGAATATTTACTGGCCAGGTTGGTGGATGACCCAAGGTCACTGATATGTGATTTTGCAGGTGGCTATGCCATAGTTGCCTAAGGGCTGAACCAAAAGGGACCTGAGGCATGGCTGATAGATAAAGATGTGGGGTAGATTTCTGGATCATAGGGGCAAACACCTCAATGAATTGGGATGCCTCTGAAGCTAGTTTGGCAATATCATGGCCCTAGGAATATTACCATCAACACCTATCATCCTTGAATACTGAAAATCTTACCTTGGTCCATCTTTCCAAGGTCCTGCAGCTCTCTATTGCACCCAGGGTATACAACATAGGGGTGGATAAGGAGAGAAGGCCAATAGCTTCAAGCCAAAAGGGGAAGAAGTTCTTGAAGAATAAGATCATGTCATCCAGTAGCTCAGTAGTACAATCTGCATGTTGTAGATGGTCCATCCAATACTGGCATGCATATGCAAGGTGAGGGGGAATGGCCTTGGTCACCCGACTTGTTAGGTCGAGAACTTGGTTGTTATGCAGTCGAGAGTCCTTAAGGTCGCAGATATTGAATTTGAGCATCTTCCGCATGCATACAAGCGATGCATGCCCAAGAGAGAGAGAATGTTGTGGTAGGATGTTGATATGAAATGTTAAACTGCGACGCTCGTCCAATAAAAAGTCACGGAATGACGCGTGAAGTGGGAATATGGGCTTTTCTTCGTCCAGCACTCCATCTAGTAGTGATCCCAGTCGTTTGATGACATTTCCGGCCCTCAGGCTATCGCCAAAGAGAGCAGTGAGGGAGACGAGAGATAGCGACTCCTTGAGCGCTAGAATGACGGCCATCACTTCCCGAAATT
>JBBPLP010000779.1:0-12925 GCA_038089875.1 Fistulinella prunicolor
ATGCATTGATGTACGATCTAGCCATCATGTGATACACTGCGTGGTCACAGCTTTGGTGTGGTGCGAAATGTAGATAAGGTCATCAGATGTATAGCCACCTGACATACTCGGGGGAGTTACAAAGATTCAGCGTAGCTCCCGGAAATGATAATTTGATCTAACTAACGTCTCGTCGGAATGTACCATCTCCAATCTAGGCTGCTGTTGCGCAGAGGCATCTCATCAGTATTCGTCCAGTTCGCACAACAAAGCCTCGAGCTGGCACAGAGGGCAAGAAACCCACAGATAAACGCTATACATCTTGAAAGCGCCTACCAAATGATCTATTACTTTTGCGGACTATGTACCACCATCATTTGAATTGGCCCGGGTGCGAGATCATTGCAACGTTTATCGAGGCAACTCAATATGTCAGACATGTTAATTCAATCTGTTTTAATGCTCAGCACTGCATAGCAAGGAGTCACTCTGCTTGCTGATTCCGATTCCCCTCCGTCCTGAATCCGTGTCAGTCGCAATCCTTCTGCTTAAGTGTCTCTAAACGACCGAAGAAAAATAATATATAACTTAGTAGACCAATGGTACAACGATAGTAATATGGCAATTGTGGCCGTCGATGCCGTGCTGAATGATGTGTATAACCCAAACACATTGTCCGATGTTCACATGCGTTCGACGTCCTCTATCCACCTCGCACGCCATCCTCCTCCATGTCTGTAAAGGATGTCTTGAGTCCAGAGGGCCAGGAAAGAGAAGGATCCTCAACAGTATTAGAGAGACTAGGACGAAGAAATGATGGAAGCGTGAACGTACGAGGGGCGTCCGAAGATGTTGCAGTGCTCCCATTGGTGATCAAACTTGGCGCCGAGCCGCTCTTGCTGTCCCAGTCGTTCTGCTGCGAGGGCACAACCCCGTCGGTATCCACATTTCCATCGCCTGCACATTCACCCACCACAATGTCGGTATAGAAGACGAACCCTTGCTGTGCCCTGCCTCAGACGGTACACCCGGGGGTGCTGATGCAGTGAGATCGTACGTTTTGGCTGTGAGGGTACTGTTCAATCGCACGAATGCTGGTCGATGTGCTGTCCGTACCGCTCCTAGCACTCTTGGGCTTGCCACGGCGTGATGAAGGACCGAGGCGGAGTTAAAAGATATCATGTTACCTGCGGCATGCCTGATTACATGACAGTGGCCCCAGCCGGAGCTCATCTGATTATCAAGGCATCGCTTCCGATCCAATAGTGGAACAAGGGCTAGACTGTTGCGGCGGTGTCTATATTCTTTCCTTCAAATTTTAGAACATGCCCAAGGCAACGATAATTCAGAGCGTACACAGTGTATGTAGTAAGCGCTCACTACCGCTCATCCGATTTGAAGATACGTAGGGGGCTCCTTCACGCCTCTGCTGAGAGTGTGAGGCTTCAGTAAGGCGCGTCACGGTGGACTGGGAGAAAATCTGTAGGATGGGAAAATCCTGAGTGGCTGTACCCTGATTCAGGCACCGCCCAACCAAGCTCTTCCGCACTGTCCGCCTCCTGGTAATGCGTCAAATTGTTTGTCGCGTCACACATTCAAGCACGAAACTATGTAGGTCTGTGACCTACCCGTCCAAGAGGTAATCCGTCGATATACATCATGGACTGATGTGCCCGGTTGCGATGTCGATCTCGCGGGGGTACCACATCGTTCGACAATACTCACCTTGCGTATTTCAGGACAGATGGACAACGATCATACGACTCGAGTTTATGGGCCTATAGACCGATTCCATGCGTGATAGCTGTAGGGTAATTCTCAAAAATTTGTCCCTTCTCCGAATCTATCGATTCCTACATATGTGCGATGCGGCACCGCGCACGCGTATCGCTGTGCTGAGTGTGGTCCGTGGGCCCTTCCATAACGCCTCAATCGAGCAGAAATGGAACTTCCTGGCCAATTAGAAATAAATATACCGCTAATGCCTTTGCAATTGATTCATCGTCGGTCTCATCGCCCAGCTTGGGGCAAGACATCCATGTTAATACAGGATGTCTGGGCCATGCTCCCAATAGAGCGTTTATACACGGCGCAGCGTTGACGAAACACCGAAATGAGAATACAAAAGATACATGGATAGGCAAATCAAATACACCGTTCGCTCATCAGAACTATTCAAGAGTGCCACCATCTTTCATCATCTTTCCTCAACAGACCTGCACCAGTGTTCATTGAAGCCTAGCACGCGCACTCTTCTCTGCGCTCCTCCAGTCGAATCACCTCTGATCCACCCGTTTCCTCCACGATTTGACTCTGGTCTAGGACAACATCTCCGAATTCGAGAACATGGACGGCGGCGTGTTGACCGGGAGTGTGTTGCGATACTACACCAAATCCGGTGTCAATCCCCTGCCAGCGTCTACGTAGGTTGCGGTCGTACAGCTCCCGCACCCCGATGATGAACCGAGTCATCATGAGGGGTATGGCTGCAGAACTAAACGCATTCAGAAAGAGAATCGGCACGCTGGTTATGATAGTGTTGTCTACCGCAATAATAACATTAGAGCCCACGTTCCTAGTTATCCACGAAATATCCGAGTGATCAGCAGCAACACGGGTGGGGGAACAGATGGCGGTGAATGGAAACGAGATTCACGAAATCGAGACATACGCGAGGAAATAAAGAGTCCCTTCCCTGACCAGCAGTTGCATGTACCGATTAGGTTGCCACTCCTTCGTCGCTTTGTACATCTCAATTGACTGCTTCAGTGTTTGGGAAACAGCGAGAACCAAAAGCGCAGTAGCGAGAGCAAATCGCAGGATGGGGGTACACCAAAAAAGTACGGATGTGGTGTTGACACTGTAATTGCAAAAAGAGAGATCGATGACATTGGTAACTGTGACTGTCACGGATGGAGCGTCATTGCATAGATTGCCCTTGTGTGAGATTGCAGTGTCGCATGCAAATTCAGGTCGAGACATACATGATAAATGGGTGTTGGGATTGTCATAGATTCCTGCAAGAACCAGGGAAACCATGACCTGCGGTACGTAAATCAACAAGAGGACATAAAGTATCGTTTTGGATCGATTCCACATTGCATACACCCGCATGATCATGACCCCTGTCATTTCAAACCGTCGTTGAGTAAAATGGAAATAGGCAGGTGGTTCAGCTGGCACTTACAATCGGCAATGGAGATAAATAATTGGTAGCCCCAGACATATACCAGAGTCGATATGGTACCTTTGGGATATTCATATCTCACTCCAGTCTGGCGAAAAGTGATGAATTGATTTGCTCACAACTGCAAGCGATGTCAGCACTATTCGAAATCTGAATTTGCGTGCATACGTCTAGAAAAAATACGATTATCGACCATGTGCAAAGCCCACGTGAAGGACTAACCATAAGAGGTCCCGGAATAAATGTACTACCACCTACGGACGACTCTGATCAGCTAAAGTATCCCAACTTTCACTTTGAACATACTGAGGACACTGAGGCTTCAGGATGGAAACAATCACGTTAATTTTTGTATCCATTTGGTAACCACACGCTTACATTAATTGAGAAAGACCGATATAGCGCACCTAAGAAGGGCGTCACTTTGGGATGCGTGCGAAAGGGTCGATGCGTACTAAGATAAACATTGTGGAGATCGATGTCCAGGTTTTGTGCTGTGGTGCCGTCAGGGATCCAGCGCTTATCTAGGAGTCATTCCTGCTCCTCACCCAAATGTAGTCGATCTTTGAACTTGTCAACCGAGAAATAGACATCGAGAACTGAATAACACACCTCTCTCGAGAACGTGATGACTCCAGGAGTCGAATCAAAAATGGTCAATACGGACAGAGAGGATGGAGTGCAGAACAAGTCTCATGATAGTCGTACATGACAGCAGTGATTACAGCGACTGCAACTTGTAAGGTTAATCATTTGCTGGGGGAACGAGTGAGCGTACGGGACACATAATTATACATCAGGAGAAACTCCACAGTAGACTGTAAGTCGACGGACATGGCAGGTAGAAGCGGGAGCGCAACGCCGAACGACACGCAAAGATGAAGAGTCGAGGAGTGGGAGGTTATTACGTGTCACAGAACCGGTGAACAGCAGTAAGACTTCTTGTGGTTACATAACCTCCCTGATAGCATCAACGATCTGGTTCGAGGCTGATTTGGAGCCAAAGGTTATGCCAACATGCGATACGCGAAGGCTGCCTGCACGTAAAAGAGTCTTCGAAGTTGACATGTGTTCCACGCAAGCTGCACGATAACGTTTGCAATAGGAGATTGGGTCATGGTCCACTGGCATGGAAGGCTATGTTACCAACACGTTCGTGATGACTCGGCGAGAGGAAAATTTTGATACAACAGACGAAATGATATTTGGAGACGATTGGATTCATACAATATCAACTCGTGAGATATACCGAGCCATGGAAAAGAGTGGATGAGAGTTCACCATGTTGGATCGTAGGGAACAGGAACACGGAATCGACAAGTTTGTGAGCTAGAGATTAGGGGCCGAATCATACGGACGAGGGACAAGCGGGAGTCAAAGTGATTCGAAAAGGTGGAGAAGGGGTCGCCTCTCTGAATCCGGCAAAATTATCCACGAGCACGGCACGCAGGGGTGAGCTAGGTAAACTGGGCACGTAGCGGTCTTCGACTCGGATATGATGCAGCGTGGGTCACCATGCGTCGTGAATGGCTGACTAAACATCCTCACTCCCATGATCCTCGTTCCCTGCTCGCCTTCACTGGGATTTATTACACGCAGTCATTTGCATGCATGCAACGCACACCCATGCTTGTGTGCTTACTGCCAGTCTACCACACAGAATGTATGTACGTCACGCAGCATCTGGTCTTCATGCTACTTGCTCATTCAATTCCCGTAACACTGCAGGAAGCGTTGAAGAAGAACAAGCTACTGAACACAGTCCAAGTACTTTCGCAAGAAATGAAACTCGCAGAAACTTACCCGATAACCGCGCCCTTCTCCGAGCGTGCCTTTGCCAATGGGGTACGAGATGCTTGAAAGGTTTCATCAATACTCGTCTTATCCATTCATGCAGACTAATCATGCATACATTTGATCGCCATCGGGCCAAAAATTTTAGCTCGTATCGCATTCTTTCATACAGGGAGTGCCGAGGGTGCAAGTAAAGAATTCACTCAGCTCTTCCAACGCTACACCGCCCATGACATATAGCTCATCTATCTTATCAAGGTTCGTCGCTGCACGTAGTGGTATTCTTGGCTATGACGCTTGTTCGTTAGAGTCCAGTCCATCATTATGCTTACCTCTGGGAACTACCTGGAAGGTATGGCGCGTGTCGCCGCTCTGAGTTTAGCCTGTCCGGAGGCAGATACATCTCTGTGCCTCCCCGTTATGGTGACAGCATTTGGATCCCCATATCGAAAACGCATCTCACCACGTTCTACAGGTACACATGTACATGGCGAAACAGCAGCACGTGGGCTCAGGGTTAGCGAGTTCATGTGAGCATCTTCCAGGAGCCTTTTCCGAGGAGGCATATCGTCTGAACCCCATGTTGCCCTCTACGATATTGAGCGCATGGTTCAGCTGGATGTTGACGCCCAGAAAGAATTCATCGGCATAACTCCCTTGCAGCCTCTCGAAACGGCATAACGCGCGTGTCGATACGCGTTGGCCGAAAATTCAGATCTCATGATTCAACGAACGACGTCTATCTATCCTTTTCGGCGCGTTGAACCCTCAGTGGCTTGAAAACCAGCCCCCGGGAGCTTGTTGCGTTTATGCTCTGGTGTCCAACGTTGACCTGGTACGTGGTCCCTACCATAGTGACGCTGAAATGCGAACACTACTAACGAGCAGGCGACATCGCACGTTTACTCAGGTAGTAGCATTGCATTCGAAAGCCGACGTCGTATGTATCATAGTGTCTCGCTAGCGGGGCAGCCCTCTGCGCGAGATTCTTGACCGCTTTTGTCGAGATATACAGTCATGGTACGATGACTTCAGTCTCGTTTCACCACTGATCAAGAGTATGATATAACTACCTCGTCTTTGAAGGCCCTACATACGATCTGGACCTGGCGAAGATACAAAAACACGGGCTGGAACGGCATCCACGAGATTCCTAGCCCATCGCATTTATTTATTTAGATTATCTGTTCTTCCTCTTTTGCCCTCTCGCACAGTATTCCGCCTCGGACCTCCCAGAGCTTCTTCACGGGTTCCTGAACACAACTTGGGTGAACGCATCAATGAGTACTCATTCCCTTTTCCTCATTCTCGTAACCCTCTACATGTCAGACGTTGCGCGCTCAAAGACGACAGAGCCAATTTGTCGTAGTTTCGGGATCATCGCCAAATTCCTTTTGGAAAGGTCACAGTCGGTCTCTATCCTTCCTTTTCCCTCGGTGACTCCTGATCCTCAAACATCTCTCTGCGACGCTTAGCACAAGCACTCAAGATGAATGTCCTCCAGAATAGGGTGGTCGAAAGGGAGCAGAGCAGACGTCGATAGTTTCGATGATACAAGCTAAATTACAACCATTTGTGCATAGTCTACCCACCGTTTGCCAGGCGGAAGGTCTCTTGCCTTGAGCTCTAGCCTAATAAATGACTGCGTAGGAATCTTGTTCCAAACCCCTGTAGGGCCGCTTCGACGGATCTGATAAAGGAGAACAGCTTCAATATAGTCCCCAGAACATTCGCATTTCCCGTCCACGGTAGAAAAGTTCCATCCGCCAAGTGCATATTCCAGTTTTCTCCCCTCACCTGGATCGTCCGGCTTGAAGTCTGGGAGGCAGTCCACTCGCAGCTGAACCTTAAAACACCCCAAAAGTGCTCTTAGGTCCGTCTCCCACTTAACGAGCGTCGCAGGAAGAACCAGTAGCTTGATCGACAAACCATTGGCAGCAAGCGAGATAGGTTCTTTCCGGACGAGCCCAACAATATCGTTACTGCCGATGAAAGCGTCTGGGGAAGATGGGTAGGCGAGTGATCTGAGGCTCAAACTGGCTGCTGGTTCCCCCACCCAGTTGACCACCTCCGGACTATTTGAAAAGTCCACGATCTCCTTGAAAAGCCTCGAGAATGCACGGAGTTCACCCTCTCCATACGCGACATCCATGATGACACCAAATACCCCCATAAGGGAGTACGCTCTATCCTCTCCCAGCATCGTTCTCCGGTTTGCAGCCCAGCGCATGCGCTTGCTAATCTGGTAGGTATCGGATTTGGGATCGAAATGCTGGAGTTCTAGGGGAGAGATCGACGTGGCAGCTTCAATAGCAGCCAATATTTCAGGCGATTGCTTGTCGTTGAAGTTATCGTTCAATGGGACCCATGTCTTGTCGTAAAATTTGAGCCGCTCCGGAGCCAACAACTGCAGCAAAGTCCACCCTCTGCGGAACCAAGTGTCTCGACTGAGGTCTTCGGCGCATGTCGAGTCCGCCAAGTGGACGATGCAGATGGATGAATTGGCATACCATTGGTACATCGAGCGGATCGATCGATTCAGCTCTGCATCGTTAGATCTGTCTATGCAACAGCTATCGATCCATGCGTATTCCATATGGTAATTCCGGGCGTTGTCGCAAAACATGGCTGCGTTGTAGTGGCCAGGTCTTTTTTCCATGGGTATGTTGGGGACGTCGCCGTAGGCGGGCTCGTGGTTGCCCCACTCATCAGATAGGATGGCGTATCCCAATCTACTGCGGATGAAGTTACGGATGTTTGTGGTATCGGCGAACGAAGGAACTGGGTTGAGAAGAGAGTCTTCCAGGCACTCTGGAAGATCTCGCGTAGTTATGGCGCTGAAGGTAGGGAGGGTATGTTCAAGCACGGTCTGCCTGTCGAATAGCTTGGCGGTCTGCAGGTGGATAAGGCGGGTGGGCAGATCGTTGAAAACATATCTACGAAGCTCTTCTTGTATACGCTTCGAAAGTGTGCCCTGGATCTAGGATGAGATTAGAGTGGCATATGTGACATGAAAGAAAACTAACTGGTGGATTCGGAGGGTCGAGGGTCCCATGGGTAATCAATAAGGGTTGTCTACGGCGCATTTTCGTGGGGTTAGGGATGCGGCAGGGCACTGGGCCCCTTTTACCTCGCTCTTGTATGTCCTACATAGCAGTCCACCCCAAAAGGGACAGAAATGTATTTCTTAAAAGTAAACGACTCGCAAACTTAACAAAATATTTATCATATTTGTGAGGTTCTCTCGCAGAATCCCGGGGGTTCACTCACTTACCGTGCCTTTCGGATCTGTGCCTTGATCTGTGCCTTCTACAGGGCTCAACGCGTCCGTATGACTGTTCATTGCGCCCACTGGTTTGATGCGCTGCTAGTGGCTCTAAGCCGGGCGTAGAAGACTCCCCTTCCATCATTCCTGTACCCGTCCAGGTGGGCAAGCCGTGGATAGGGTCGCCCGCCATCTCATTGCTGCCACTACCTTTCCTTCCATTCGTCGGCCAACTCCCCATTCAAAGACACGCTTCTCTGGCGGTTCCCTGGATCCGGGCGGAGGTACTAGGAACTGCTGCCTAATTTGAACCCACGCCAGATCAGCCGGTCCTTAGCAAACCGGCTCCTGTCCTCGGAGAAGAACGTCAGCTTACTGGTGTACAAACGGGCGCTCTGCCCAGCATCCATCCGATACAGACATAGAGTTGGGGTCATGTCCGTCCAAATGTTGGCATGTCACACGTTATCAATTCTTCCGCGTCGTCGTACTAGTAACCACTCCGCAGGTTAGGATCAGTAGTACAGTTTTCGTCGCCTGAGTATTGAATGTCTGAACGGTCAGTACTGCAGACAGTGATAATTGCGAAACTATGAAACTATCATGGTCACGAAGTCCACTAGTAACTAGCTGCCCCCAACCTTATACAATAAGAGCGACTATGATCAGATGTACGATCGTCGAGCCTAGCTCGCCGAGAGTTCGAACGTTTACTATGCGCCCACTTAAACCCGGACTTTGTTTATAAAAGCCTTCATGTCTTGTTTCTCTATGCCTTCAAGCCTGATGAAGTCCTTGGTACAAACCTTTTCCCACTCTGCCTTGTGGGACGTTCGCCGTAACAAAATCGCTTCAAGAGGATCGCTACTAGTTAGCTCGCATTCCCCCTCAACGGAGTGGAAGTTCCAGACGCCAAATGCATACTGGAATGTGTCATTCTGGATGTGACCGCCATCGCTAGTGCCCAAGACCTCGGGGAAGACTAGTTTGCATCCGAGTGCCCGCAAAGCAAAGGCACCATTATCCTGTGTGACAGATGTGGCGGTCAAGATCAAGAGGTTGACTTCCAGCCCTCGGGCAGTCATGGCCAGCGCCTCATTATCTCGATGGATGGCCCCCGTATCGTGACTGTTGCGGAAGCAAGTAATGGAAGACGGGAAGGCGGATGATGATAAATGCGTTTCACGTGCACGACTCCCAGCCCAGTTGAGCACCTCTGGGCTGTTCGAGAATAGCAATATCTCTTTCAAGAGCCTCTCGAGCGCGCGCTCTGGACCTTCACCGTATGCGGGGCCCAAGTTGACGCCAAAAATCCCAATGATAGAGTATGCTCTGTCCTCTGGAATCATTGTCTCTCGTCGCACTGCCCAACGCATACGTTTGGTGATTTCGTATTTCTTGGTCTGCGGATCGACCGGGGAGAAGTGTCGTAGATCATCGGGAGTGATGGTGGTGGCACGTTCGATTTGCACCGCAATCTCCTGCGACTCCTTGTCGTTCTCGAGTTCGGTCAAAGGATCCCAATTTCTATTGTAAAACTTCAACTTCTTCGGCGCTAGTAGCTCTTGAAGGGTCCATCCCCTCGTAAACCATTCGTCGTGTTCGAGGTTGTCGATCGTGCCTGCGAGGTGTACAATACAGACTGGCGCGTTGGCATACCAGCGGTACATGGACCGGATCGACCGTGCATATTCAGAGTGGTCCTTTTTGTTAATACAGCACGTATCCGACCACACGAACTCGGCATTGTGCTTCTCATGTGCGACCTTGCAAAAATTGCGAAGTTTTTGGTGGCCAGGTTTGTCTGAGAGCTTATTCTCTGTGGCCTCCTCGTAGGTAGGTTCCGCCTCCCCCCAACGATGAGAAAAGATTGCCCACTTGACCTTGTCATCTACGAAGGCGATAATATCAATGCGATCAGGTTCCTTTTCTGAGTCTCGCAGACATGATGGAACAGCGTAGCGAGACTCGAGATTCTTCATGATTGATTCAACATGATTCAAAATCGCCTGGTTACTCCAGATCTCCATCTCCGGGAGGCGAAGTAGATTGATGGGTAACTGCTCCGATATGCGTTTCTTTATCATGAACACTGCCGTCGGATGGAAGCGGACCTGATAGTAAGATGCATCAGACCTGGCTTTCGAACATGTCCAAAGCGTTACTTACTTGTGAAGGGGATGTTGAGCTATCATCGACAACAGGATCTGTCACTAGGTCTTCCGTTTCGACATCCGACGGTTCTTCATTAGCCCCCGTAGTCTGGTCCGTTGGTTTCTATTATACGGATTAGGTTGAGCATGGGAGGACGGGGGGTGCCTTGCGAGGAACGTACATTGCCGCCGACCGTTGCCAACATCTTGCGATGGCTCACTGAATCAGCCAGTTCCCAAGCCTCGCTCAAATCCTTCTCCACCTGCGCAGCTTGAACGTACTCGTACATTGCTTCTCCATTTGAGTCCCATTTTATCTGGGCCACGAAGTTATTCTTGAGATCATCAAAACGAAAGACATCTGCGGTTGTATTTTGTAATGGAACTTTCGTGGCCTTCAGGTAATTCGCATCGTTGATGCGAAGTGTGTATTCATTGGAGGCTGAGATGGATATCTCATCCTTTCCGATCAAGACGACGGGGTCCGTGCTGGCTAGGTTGCGAGCTTTTACAAAAAATCGTGTGCGATGTTCGGTTGACACATGGACGGTGTCACACTTTTTCCCACAGACCTGGCACGCACTGCCAATACGTCGGAAGTACCAGTGCCTCTGGGGGTCAACTTTGGACCGTATGAAATACCTGTTGGAAAGGCATTCAATCCATCTAACACCAAGCAGATCGTCATGTCACGAAACTCACCATCTGCCACTAATGTGGTCCGTCAGCTCGATTGGTGGAGTGGTACTAGTTCCCCAAGTGGTGAGCGGTGTGAAGAAGACTTGGTTGAGGAATTGTTTGGCGTTAGGCAATTCGGCGTGGGAGAAGAAAGTGGTGACGTTGAATGAGTTAGTTGTGTCCTGGACGTAAAACTGTGGGGAAAGCCGTTCAACGTGTCCAGCATAGGGGCTAGGAGGACTGGATATCATCCGCCACCACTCATCAGCTATCTTGCGGTCGGTAAAGGTGATTAGGTGCTGGTAACCTGGGGATGCAGGATACATGGTCTGTTCCGTCACCGAGCTCTGGGTTAGTGAAGACTCTAACTGGTGGGTTGACAGTTAACTACTGACATCTCTGAGGTAGGCGTAGAACAGCCCCATAGCGGATTCGAAGGGCTGGTGATCGCTGACAAGGATTCAGCTGCTTTCCGCAGTATCGCATACAATTTAATATATACAGGTTTGCGCTTTGAAAGGAAAATCAGCCAACTTGGAACTGGCCTGGCGGAACCGTGACGCCCACAAGAAGACCGCATCTCAATTTGGAATTTGAACAAGTTTCTTTCGATAAGTCTCATCTTTCATTGATTGCTTATCGTCTGATTGATTGGGTCTTGTGAATGAACCTACGGCATCACTCGTTACCAGATGCGCACTTTATTTGGCCCTCTCTTCCGGGCCTTTCCTGCCCATTTCGACAGGAATCCAGATTCACCCTTGCGAAGTCGGTATCCCAGCCTGTCAAGGCCCCTGTGCCTAATGCGGCTACTCCCTGTCGCTCGTAAGTTAGACCCCAATCTAAGAGCCTCCCTCAGTGATATGCCTATCCTGCTAGATATTGAGGCTTATTGAAAAGGTCACCGAACAGCGAATGCAGAGTTGATTTTGTATGTTTTACTACCTTACCTTTTCTTAGCTTGCGTTTACCTCTGCCAGGTTTATTCATAAAAGTTCGTCGATCAGCATCGGCGCCGTCTCCACGCATTCGATATGGTCGATTGTTCTCCGGTTGTTGGCATGGCCTCGGCAAGCTGTTAAGGATCCCGAAAGGATGGATATCACACGTGACACAAACAACTTCGCAAGTGTGAATCTGGATTCCGGCCGATGGATCAGGGAAGACCCGAAAGGGAGAGTTGAATAACAATAAATGTTGATATCGTTACGTTGTAGGTTCAATCAATCAATCAGATGCATAAGCAATCAATCCTAGATCCGAGCCTTATGAGAAGAAACGTGTTCGCATTTCAGTCTGGAGCATGCCGTCTTCTGTGACGTGGCGCCACCAGTCCCTTGGCCGATTTTCCTTCAATGAAAGCGCGAGTCGTATATATTAAAATGTATGTGACGCTGCGGAATCCAACTTGTCAGTGATCACCAGCTCTTCGAATCCGCTATGGGACTGTTCTACGCCTACCTCAAGCTCGAAAATGTCAGTGCTAGTCAACTGTCAAACCTGCTAGTCAGAATCATTACTAACCCAGGGCTCGAGGACAGACTGAGGCGTATTATTTACCACAATATCAACACCTCATCACCTTTGCCGACCGCGAGACAGCTGATGAGTGGTGGCGGATGATATCCAATTCTCCTAGCCCCTATGCTGGAAAAATTGAACGGATTTCCCCCCAGTTTTACGTCTTTCTTGGAACGGGTACATTCCCCATCTCCACTTTCTTCTCCGATGTGACAAAATTGCCGGACGCTAAACAATTACTCAAAAAAATGTTTTTTACACCGCTCACCTATGATGGAACCGCTCCATCGATCGAGGTGACGGACCACATCAGTGGCAGATGGTGAGTTTCGTGACATGACGATCTGC
>JBBPLP010000780.1:0-12924 GCA_038089875.1 Fistulinella prunicolor
GGCTTACGCCGACGCAAGTCGGCAGTTCACCAGTAAAGTTGAATCGTTGACTTCATGGTGATTCAGCACCCCTAGGGTGGCTCCCGGATGGAATCGCGGCAGTTAAATGACCCGGGCAGGGTTTAACGAGACTACTATTAATTAAGCCAAGAAATTGGTTACCTGCACATCCGAAATTTTACGGGCGGCTCCAGGTATACCTGCGGGGGTCTGTTGAATCACATTCACGCTCAGTTATATACCATTCAGTACGTGCAATTCACTGTGGGATACAAAACAGGACTTAACTTGGCCGCTCACGCACTTGCTAGCGGCGGCAATGGTGCTCTCATCAAGCACCGGCACCGGCCTTGAGATCTGTTGTTTCATGATCCGGCGAATCACGAAGCTGTCTTTATAAAAAAGAATGAGCCCTCGCAACCAAAGTCTGTTTGTTGTATTCATCTGACATACCGGTCTGTTCATCATGACTACAGAGCGCGACCCATTGTTATCCACTTCGAGTGCTCAGGACCTCAGTCCACCCGTCAGCCCCCTTGAGATCTCACAATCGACGCGATATGTGATTCTGGCCGGCATCTGGTCTGCGACATTTCTTTCGGTCGGTGTTCAGTGCCTCTCAGAATAAAACTCACCATTTTTTACAAACCCTATTACATTTAACAAGCACTAAACAGTACGTGTGTTATTGTCCTGGTGCAAAATATTGATCTAATGAAACTTCCAGCAACTCTGGTAGCGACATGTACTCATTTAAATGGCATCGCAATTAAGCCATAATTGACCCCTTGCCGCTCAGTGCTTCCCTCCATCTCATCCGATTTCAAGAAATCCAACGAGGCCAGTTGGTTGGGCACATCGTAAATATTTATGGGACTTACCGTGGGATTGTCACTTACGTATAACCCTCTCTAGATATCTGTTGGCGGTTTGTACATTCACGCCACTTTACGGTCGCTTGTGCAACGTACTGGGACGGCGAGGCGCCAATCAGACGGCAGTTCTCGCGGCGCCATTAGGAACCATAGCATGTGGGCTCTCGGGAAATATGGGAATGCTCATTCTGGCTAGATTTGTATGTTTTATCGGTTGTATGCATTGACTCAGATATCAATGGCCCGTAGTTGTCTGGAATTGGTGGCGGTGGCGTCCAGACGACCTCTTCGTGAGTCTTTGGAACGCCCTGGGCACGGAGCTAATCTAATCTTAACGCTCGCTGTGTGCAGGATCATTATCAGCGATATGTAGTCTGCGCGTCAGTTTTCGGTTTCAATCATTACGCTATATTTATCATCAACATGACCCAGTCTGGAGGTCTGGCACAAGGTTTCACTGCCTTATTCAATGGTGTACGTTTCATATCCTCGAGTTCCGTAGAGTCATTCAATCCCTCAATTCCTTTAGCTGGGTATGGGACTCGGAGGAGCCATTGGGGGTATTGTGAATGATTGATAAGGACTATCTACATTTCGACCAAGCGTTCATTTATCCCGTTCTAAAAGGTTTTGATGGCGATGGGCATTTCTTATCCAATTACCCCTTTTCACATTATCACTCATTCTTATTACGTATAATCTGCGCTATGTAACTCCTGTAAGCTTGTTTGGCACACGCTCTGGAGCAACTCCCTAATATCTCTGCAGGGAAAAGCCATGAACACAATCGACGTGCTGAAGAGAGTAGACTGGATGGGCAGCTTCACACTCCTAGTGGCGGTACGTGATTGTCTCTCTCCAACCGAACCTTTGGGACAAGCCGACCCTGTCAGGTGGGAGCTTTCTTGGTGTTTTTGAGTATGAAGTTCAATGAGGACTGCACGGTAATATGTTTTACCCTTGCTTCCGTAATGGGGAATTTGACCTCATTGGCGTTTTAGTAGGATGACCCCTGGGTCATCATTTCACTCGCCTTAGGTTGCGTTTTTTTTGCTGCATTCATAGCGGTGGAGTTGCTGTTCGCTACGGAACCTGTGTTTGCACCATTCCTATTGAAGCAGCGTGTCCCCGTCTTGGTGGGGATCAGCAATTTTCTCGTTGTCCTATGTAATTTGTCGGGCATGTATTTCTACCCCGTGTGGTTCCAAACCGTCGCCTTGACGAGTGCATCTACGGCAGGTGAGATATTCCATTTGTAACGTGTCGTGACATTACTAAGATGATGGAAGGGCTCCCCAATAGTATTGCCATGTCCATCGGGTCACTGTTCGCTGGGTGAGTTGTTCGTGTCCTGTGTCTGCTGCGTTCAGAGCGCGTTTGGCGGGTGAATAGCTGGATGATGCATCACACGGGAAAGTATAAAATGATAAATGCCGTTTTTGGCCTCTTCCCGTTTATCGGAGCTGTCTTGATTGCTCTCATGCATGAACACTCGGGTCCACTGCAAACATGGCTTAGCATTGTGATTTTTTCTTCGTCCTGTTCTCCGCGTCGTATCAAAATAACCAAGAAATGACAGGTACCATTTGGTTTTGGGAGTGCTGTGGTGGTTCAAACAATGTTTGGTGCGTGCAGTCACGTTTTTCGATCGAACATATCAACGATTGACCGTCCCCCTCCGTCCCTATCAGTTTGATTGCTAGCACACTTGCCCGGTACGCAGCAAGGAGAAATGGACGTGATCACACCGAACTCACGATGATGCACAGAGAATTCGATCGCCGTTGGCACAGGTTTCGGGCAGGTTTTCCGTGGCATTGGTGATTCATGAGCACTACCTTTTGCTGTGAATACTACTCTGAACGAGGTTTGTGTACAGGACAAGTGTGCGGTGTCGCCGTTTCGTCTGCCCTCTTTCAATACAAACTCAATTCTGAACTGCACGCGCGTATTCATATACCTGGTGCAGAGGAAGCGAGGGTCACATTCGCATACATTGCCTTCCAGTGATGTCATCGCCACAGGTCATCAGTCGTATTCGACATTCGACCACGCTCGTGGCGCGACTGGAGCCTGGATTACAGCGGGCCGCTCGGGATTCGTATGCTGTCTCTCTCCGGGCAGTGTTTCTCCTTGCGGCGTGTTCGACTTCCGGTCAGCTTAAATTTGGGTTGTGGAACTGGCTGACTTCTTCGAGTGAATACTGAATCCACGACGATCGATAGATTCCGGAGAAGGAGATGGGGCGAGGTGGGAGATGGTGGAGAAAAGGGAATGTTACGCCAGATGCACCTATGTCTCAGGCGGAAGCACAGAGGACGCGACCTACTAGCACGGTCCTTTTGGACGATGACGAAACATTGATAGATGGAGAAGAGGAGGAAGGTCGGATGGCGGTGAGTACACCCGGAGCGTACGCACGCGTATGACGCCCCTTGGACGACTGTCGCGTTCGTTTCGAGTCCCATCGGTGGGGACGGTGGGCCCTGGTCTGGAACGCGATACAGATCAGCCTGGTCCCATAGTGATCAGGTGTGCCAAAGCTCGAATTCAAACATGATTATTTTTCTTCTCATTCCCTTTTTCTGTCATGATGCCGTGCATCCTCGTCATTGGGGACTGAGAAAGTGGGTAGAGTGAAGACTCCCATGCCCATCACAAACAGATAGATCTCTACGCGACATTCTAGATAAATGTAGGGTTGCTTTTCAACTGCATTCAATTTGTTTATGGGCATGTGATGTCTGATGTCTTCATTTGAGGAGCGCTGCATTATAGTAGGTTGCATGTTGATGCCTTGAGGAATGATGGAGAAGCATTGTGTGGCTTGCTTCGTTGATCAGACAAGAATAATGCTTGACCAAGTAAGCCACCCGGGATAGGATGAGATGTGAATGTTTAGTGGAGTAGGCCCGGAGGAATGAGTTGTGACACTTGTAGTATCCTTCCTCGTTCGGTAAGACTAGTTGACTACAGTCAGATTGCAGCGTTGATTAGGACTACGTTCGTATTTCATATCTCTCTCGGTTGAGGTTGAATTCTGATTCCGATGGTTTCTTTTTTTCTTCATTTTGGCACTACATGACTAGTTGTTCATGAAGAATAGGATTGCAGATACAAATGACGGAGGAAAGAGGAAAGAGGTAGAATAGTATGGGGAGCTGCAAGGGAAGTACCTAAGAGTGCTCGGAACGAGCAGGACGGCCCCCGGAGGCTGCGCGAACACCTGGAAAGTTAGTGTATAGACTCGGATATCAAGCTCAGACGACCAGCCACAGAACCTGACGCCAGCTGAGTAGGTTGCCATGCAGAGATCCATGATAAAGACGAAAGGTGAGCCGGCGCCGATGGCACGACTGTAGCCCGTTGAAGGCTGGGCGAGTTGTCACCGGTGCATCCCACCAGAACAGGGAGCTAAACCACTCAAGGAGGGATTTTGAATTCCTGCGGAAGATTAAAGCAGATTCAAACGGACCCGAAAATATGTCTTGAGATGATGCATAAAAGGGTCCCATCAGTGAGGATGAACACGAGGGGGCAAGTCAGGGACTTCGTAATGCATGATAGATGTCCGCACGCGAAGGCTCGCGAATAAGCTGCCACCTAGAGGGTGGGTGGGAATAGGTGGCAGTGGGCGATAGTAGGGGCGAGTGATCTTTGACTCATAACAAATGAATCATAAGAGGGCACGAGAAAAGCGAACTGATGCACAGCACGGTGAGCTTGTGAAAGTGCGGTCACACTAATCCGCAAAAATGAAACAGCCGGGAGGTTGAAAGCCTGTACCAGTTTCAAGTGTGCATTACGTTCCGTAGAAAGAGTCTGATTGGTAGACATCTGGGTTCATCTAAATGGGTCAAGGCTTGATCACCGTAACCCAAAGTAAACCACACATCGCTCATTCCAAAACGCCGATTAGTACCGCCACTGAATTACATAAGCGCAGACTAGTTCTTAGAACGGTGTAGTTCGTCAATGTTTACTGTTTACTGTATAATCTTTGTACCGTGTTTTTTTTACCTTCCTGACAACTTTATAAAACAGGTATGATATTCTATGTGTAGACCAGACACAGTGCATGCCAAAACTACAAATTTGCAACGTATCAGCCAAACTCCGAATATTTAGTATGCCATCGATTGCGAACCAAACATGAATATCGTATTCATGTTAAATTATACATCATTCAGTACGTGCATAAACATTTCGTCCGCTCACTGTTTAAGGATACACAACAGGACCTAAACTTGGCCCCTCATGTACTAATTAGTGGCAGCGATGGTGCTAGTATCAAGCACCAGTGCTATGTTGTTCTGAGTTCAGTGATCCGACGAATCACGAGGCCATCTTTATAAAAAAGAATAGTTTTGTAGCCAAGGTCTGTGTTCTTGCATTCATCCGATATCTCGGTCTGCCCATCATGGCCACAGAGCGCGACCCATTGTTGTCCAGTTCCACCGACCACGACCGCGGCCACAAGCACCCAAATCCACCCGTCAGCCCCCTTGAGATCTTACGATCGACACGTTATGCGATTCTGGCTGGCATCTGGTCTGCGACATTTCTTTCGGTCAGTATCCAATGTCTCTCAGCACCAAACTTACCGTATCTGAACTAGTCCTCCTTTAATAGGCGTTAAATAGTACGTGTATCATCTTCCTGGCGCGGATATTCGTCTAATAAAATCTCCAGCTACCCTGGTAGCGACATGTACGTATCTCAATGTCGTCTGCAGTCCGGTCATAATTAACCACTTGCTGCCCAGTGCTTCCCTCCATCTCATCCGATTTCAAGAAATCCAACGAGGCCAGTTGGTTAGGCACATCGTAAATATTTACGGGACACACCGTGGGATTGCCACTCATGCACGTCCTTCTCCAGATATCTGTTGGCAGTTTGCACCTTCACGCCACTTTACGGTCGGTTGTGCAACGTATTGGGACGGCGAGGCGCCAATCAGACTGCGGTCATCGCAGCGGCATTAGGGACCGCAGTATGCGGGCTCTCGGGAAATATGGGCATGCTTATTCTGGCTAGATTCGTATGTTTCGTCAACTGTGTGTGTTGACTCGGAAATTAAAGACTGATAGCTGTCGGGAATGGGTGGCGGTGGTGTCCAGACGACCTCGTCGTGAGTTTTTGGAGCGCTCTGGGCACCCGACGGCGGGGATCTAATCTTGACGCTCGCCGCCTACAGGATCATTATCAGCGATATGTATAGCCTGCGCGTCAGTTTTCGGTTTCAGTTATTACGCCATATTTATCATTAACATGACCCAGTCTAGAGGTCTGGCACAAGGTTTCACTGCCTTATTCAATGGTGTACGTCCCATATCCTCGGGTTTCGTGGAGTCATTCAATTCCTTTAGCTCGGTATGGGACTCGGAGGACCCATTGGGGGTCTTGTGAGTGATCGGTAAGAATTGTCTATATCTCAACCTAGCGTTCATTTATCCCGTTCCAAAAGGTTTGGGTGGCGATGGGCATTTATTATGCAGTTACCCCTTTTCGCATTATCGCTCATTCTTACCACATATAATCTGCGCTACGTAACCCCCGTAAGCTTGTTTAGCGCAATCTCCGGACCAACCCGCTAATATCTCTGCAGGGAAAGGCCAAAAGCACAAAAGATGTACTAAAGAGAGTAGATTGGATGGGCAGCTTCACACTCCTGATGGCGGTGCGTGATTGTCTCTTGCTAACCAAAAATATGGGACAAACTGGCTCTGTTAGGTGGGAGCTTTCTTGGTGTTTCTGAGTATGAAGTTCAATGAAGACTGCACGGTAATACGTTTTGCCCTCGCTTCCGTAACGCGGAATTTGACCTCATTGGCATTTTAGTGGGATGACCCCTGGGTCATCATTTCACTCACCTTAGGTTGCGTTTTTTTTGCTGCGTTCATAGCGGTGGAGCTGCTGTTCGCTACGGAACCTATGCTTGCACCATCTCTATTGAAGCAGCGTGTCCCCGTCTTGGTGGGGATCAGTAACTTTCTCGTTGCCCTATGTAATATGTCGGGCATGTATTTCTACCCCATGTGGTTCCAAACCGTCGCCTTGACGAGTGCGTCTATGGCAGGTGAGATATTCCATTTGTAACGTGTCGTGACATTACTGAGATGATGAAAGGCCTTCATTTGCTTCCCAATAGTATTGCCATGTCCATCGGGTCGCTGTTCGCTGGGTGAGTTCGTGTCCTGTGTCTGCCGCGATCAGAGCGCGTTGACGGGTGACTAGTTGGATGATGCACCGCACGGGAAAGTACAAGAGGATCAACGCTATTTTTGGATTCCTTCCGTTCATTGGAGCAGTCTCGATTGCTCTCATGCATGAACACTCGGGTCCACTGCAAACATGGCTTAGCATTGTGAATTTCCTTCATCCTGTTCCCCGTGTCGCAATAAGATAACCAAGAAATGAAAGGTCCCATTTGGTTTTGGAAGTGCGGTGGTGGTCCAAACGACGTTGGGTGCGTGCGCACGTTTTTCGATCGAAAACATCAACGATTGACCTGTCTCCATCAGTTGCATTGCTAGCACACTTGCCTGGTCCGTGACAAGCAGAAATGAACGTGATCACGCCGAACTCACGATGATGCACAGAGAATTCGATCGCCGTTGGCACAGGTTTCGGACAGGTTTTCCGTGGCATCGGTGATTTCTGAGCACTACCCTTTGCCGTAAATGCCACTGAACGGGATCTGTGTATAGGACAAGTGTGCGGTGTCGCCGTCTCGTCTGCCCTCTTCCAATTCAAACTCAATTCTGAACTGCATGCACGCATTCACACGTCCGACGCGGAGGAGGTGAGTGTCACGCTCACGTTCGTTGCCTTTCGCTGACGACCTAACGCTCTTGGTAGGTGATCAGTCGCATTCGACATTCGACGACGCTCGTGGCGCGACTGGAGCCTGCATTGCAGCGCGCTGCGCGAGACTCGTACGCTGTCTCTCTCCGGGCGGTGTTTCTCCTTGCGGCGTGTTCGACGCTGTTGGCGTACATCGTTCGACTCCCGGTTCGTTTGCTTTTGTACTGTGGCGCTGGTCGATCCCCTTGGGTGGGTACTGACTTGATAGCATTTTTAAATAGATTCCAGAGAAGGATCTGGGACAGAGCGAGAGTGGGAGTGAGAGTGGAAAGACAAAAGGTGACGCCATGTCGGATGCGTCTGCGTCCCGGGCGGAAGCACAGATGACGCGATGCCGTTTAGATGACGTGGATGGAGAAAATCGGTTGGCAGCGGGCACGCTCGGAGCACAAGCGCGCGTATGACGCGTTGGTATCGATAGAGGATGGTAACTCTGGGTCTAGAGCGCGATACCATTGACGGGGTGCGACGAGGCGCGAACAAGATCAGCTTAGTCCCGTGGTGATGTGGCACGCCACACGACGTTTTTTCTTTTTCTTTCCGCTTGTTCTGTTTCTCCTCACCTATCCCGGAACATGAGACAACAACGGCGGCCCCTTAGACGGGGCAGGAGACGGAAAAATGACTTACCCGTGTATGACTATGTACGGATCTGTAATGAAGAACGTGTTTAGAAAATGATACTTTGTCAGGTCATGAGCGGCCCGCGACGCGCCGGGATTAATATTGTGCCGTGCTTCTCGCTCGAGAACGATCGAGACGCACTGCATCAGCTCTGTGCTTGATCGGCCGGAGTACATTTCATTGATGTTCGCCTCATCACCGGCGCCTCGAGGCCTCACACGCCACTGTATGGAATATCCGTGTCGGAATGCAGGGTCATGTATGATAATGAATCGGAAGCGTTTCATCGATTGGATTGGAATCACCCACTGAGAGATGGGAAAGTGACATGGTAGGGTCGCTCAGGCTATGCGGCGTACGAGTCCTTCCTCGTATGGCAAGACTTATCGATTGTGGCGTTGACCGCGATCGTAGATAACGATCACGCTCACAACCCGTCTCTCTGATGGGTTTTCTGATTCTGATGGTCTTTTTTTACTTTTGGCACTACCCCCGTAGTTGGTCACGGGGGGGATTAAGAATACATGAGTACAAGTGAAAGAGAAAAATGTGTACATCCACGGGGATTAAGGAGAAGAAAAAAAACAAGAAAAAAAAACAAGAAAAGGCGTGTAAAGTGTTAAAAAAGACGCCACCCAGCAAAAGGTCGCCCCAGTATCATCCACACATCCTGTCATCCTTGAAACAAAAATAACCACTTCTTCCTCTTCGCACTAACACGTTCGCCTCTTTTGTCCATTTCGTCGTTCGCCTTCGACGCAGACAAAGGTGACGAGGACGTCTCCGGTGATGGTCAACCCGTGTGGCGTGATGTGGATCAGCCCCGGATTTAAGCCCGTAGAAGGCAGATAGGTCGCTGCGGGTGCTTGTCTGCTGTCGTTGCTAGCCATCTATATCGGAAGAGAGAGGAGCCCATTAATGAAATGATCTCCTGCGCGCCCCCATGATGATCGGAGAAAGGGAGGATCTGACGTACCAACGACGTTTCGTTTTCAAACGACCATTTGTAAGATTGTCCGTTGAGCGCTGTGAACGTGCGCGACCTTTTTTTTTATCGTAATACGTTAATGAAATATTCATTTTCATCGAACGAACGAAGAGACGACGAGGATGCGATCTCCGTCCAGGCCGAAAAAGGGTGGAAATATGAAGGACACGCACGAGCTGAAGAATTTGCTCCGGTTGACGTAGAGTTCGTGGCCGTGTACGATGACGGTGCCAGGTCGCCCTGATTGCCAGACGACGCGGCCCATCTCTGCCTCGCTCAACCCATCAGCGCTCACCCGCTTGATCGTCGTCGTCGTCGTCATCGAAGAAGACGACACGGTGAGAAAACTAGGGGTCTCGATCCGGTAGCGTACGCGACCCTCTGGTGAGACGAGGACGGTGTTAAACGGGTTATCCTGTGCCAGCGAAAAGTTCATCGGAGGAAGAGGGGGGAGACGGTGCGATCGCTGGGGATTGGGTATGTCGTTGGATGTTGGACGGTGTAGCTACGACGGCAGCGACAGCGATGTTTGAAACGTGACGCGCGACTCTCGCTCAACAGTGGGAAGACCGAGCCGAGAAGAAGCCCCGGATTGTGCCCACGCTGGGCGCCCCTTTGGGTGCAGGGCACGGTTTTGGGCGAGCCCCATTCGATTTCTTGGTCGTCGTCGGTGTCGACGGGCAGAGGTTGGAGGCGGGACTTCAAACGGAAGCGAGTGAGCTTTATTTAAGTGAAAGTCCCCCCAACGTGGACTCGCATCAGCCCTTGCGGCCCAACGAACGAGGCAGTGTCTCATCGCCTCTTTGATCGCTTCTGGTCTGCATCACTCAGCGACTTTTTGCTTCCGTCGTTTGCCAAAAAAAAATACACCGATTATTATTGCAGTTCTAAGTGTCCAAAGTGTCCCTCGTCATACAACACACATAAGAAGAAATTATCAAATCAAACGAGAGTAGTTAGCCCCACAGAGGGATCCTGTCACCTCTGACACCGAAAACACACTCGTGTTCAACACGAACGGTACAATCTGGCAACTGAGGTCAGATACGGGCAATAAAGAAAGGGCAGACGGGGAACCCACCTCTACATCATAGCTCATCGACGGTCACCATCGTCGACAACCGGCTCCGCTTGTACGTCCGCGGAACGTCCAGGTTGGGAGGTGCCCGTCGCATCGGTTTCCCGACGGCGTGCACCCTGTTCAACAGAATGCCAGCGACGGCCTTGCAGCGCGCCTCGCGATCCTGCGCGAGTCTCTGCGCCGTCCGCTGGCGAACGAGAGCCTCCAGATGTGACGACCGCGGCATTTTGACGGTGTAGGAGGATTGGGACGCCAAGCGCGTGCGTTGGTAAGGCACGAGCTGCCCGTTGTGAGTGGGAGACGCGGGCAGTGCATGGCGGTCCGAGAACGGGTCCTCTTGGGGAAAGTGAACAGGTTGGGGCTGGGAGGTCGTCGTGCGCAGCGGGAGCTGTCGACGAGCGTCGACGGGTGGGTATAGCCGCCTGCAGCTGGGGGGTGGCATCGAGACGGGGACGACACGCCATGCAGCCTTGGCTAGTCCTGGAGTCTGTCTGTCGGGCATGTCCATTACGACGGTGGTGTACATGGAATAGGATGCAGAAATGCCAGAGAAAGTGCCGTGGATGGTATGGACAGCGTGGACGGGCGTGGACATGGGAGACGGAAAGAGAAGGGAGATGCGTTTTATAAATCAAGCACCGCTGCCGAGAACAATATGCTGTTGAAACGCATCGCTTCACGCCCACGCTAGCACAATCGACCTGCCTCTTTCGCGACAAACTCAATCATCTGAACGCCTCATGTCCCTTTGTTTTCTTTCCCTCCTTCTTGTTCACGGGAATTCTGCCAGGCTAGTACAACAATAGCACCCCAACGCCCTCACAACGCTCACTCGAGCCATATCTGCCCACTCGCCATTTCGCAACTCGATCCACGGCCGCCCATCGATAGCGGATGTCTCCGTGATCTCTCTCCTATCAAATCTACCTTGAATCCGACGTTCCTGCCATCTCGTCACCCTCACAGCCCATTGATCACTTTGCCCACGTCCTGCATGTCGGACGTCCGCGCGTTTAGCGAACGCTGTGTCCTCCTTGTGGCGCACGCCAACGACGATCGCGATGGCGTCGAAAAGGGAAAAAGGGAAAGCAGGTACACCGTTTCATATATCCCCCCTACGCACGCTTGTCAGTACAAGGTACACATCAAGTCCTAACTCTCGTTGGGAAACAACCTGACCATGCTCGTCGTCGAAGTCATGACGTGCGTACTTTGTCATACGCTGATAACGGCAGTGCCTTGCGCTGGCGGGCAGAAGAAATGCCCATTTAAAACGCGTTTGACGATCGTACTTGGTATTTCCTTGCGTGCATGTCACACCCTCGAAGATGGCACAACGCTTCGTGGGACTCGTCTGCGAAGAGATTCGTAGCACGGAGGGAAGTCGCGCAACTGCGCACATATGACTGCCAAAGGAGGCGTATATATCGTCCTCGGAATCGGCACCGTGGGGGGAACTCCGTCATCGACGGTGTCATCCTGTGGAGCGTCATTTGCCACATGAGCAAACTGACGACGACAAGCCCATCAGAAACGAGACAAGATCACGTCTATTGTACCGTATGCCACTTTGGCACTAGTTGTTGGCACATCGTTCGGTCCCGCAGTCAGTCAACGGCGCTTGGGCACTAGAGATGGCCGTGCAACAGACTAGGTTTCGAACTAGAAGTATGCTTAGAGCTCATAAATACTAGCACTTATTTCTTCAGGGGTATCACGGGAGATAAGTTTCTTCCACTCTGTACGTACATGACCGCCATCAGGATGCTTGCTGTACATAGGGCTCGTTCCATCATGTCTCTACAGCAAGTCTCCTGGTCACTTGTACGAGCTATGGACCCACACGTCGAAAGTAGACAAAAGACGCCTGGATCACCGTTCAACCCAAAACGAAACCACGTCGGATGATGTGCCACTAATCATCTACTACTACAGCTTGATCAATTGGGTTCACTTGGCACTACGTCCAACTTGTTGTTTTCCCTACTACTAGGGCGACATACACTATAACAAGTCCCCAACGGCGATCTGCACGCGAACGTGAGCGTGAGACGAGTCTCGCCCGATCACATAGTATCGCCTAGTCCTCGTCGATCTACAAGTCGGCTCTCCGTATAGGGGGCCACAGTACACTCCTATACCCCTGACCTCGACCCTGGAACACATGCCACGAACGCCAGTGATGATTGATCGTGCACAGTCTGGGAGATCAATCGATCATACACGTGGACGACTCGCCGGAGGTCACTTGAGCACGGAGTCGAGAACACATTTTGACAACCCGAGATCATGATTCAAGTCTGAGAAAAAAGGGCGTCGTTGTGTGCTTGGCCCCCTCTCCTCCCGGGCTTGCCAAAGGGGAGAACCTTGGAACCCGAGGGTGGCATCTCCACGACGGCAAAAACAAACGCTGGGCCCAATTAAACCTGCCGAGCGGCGCCCCATTGTTCCCCACCGTTTCTCCATTCCACGGTGTCTCCGCCCCATTG
>JBBPLP010000781.1:0-12895 GCA_038089875.1 Fistulinella prunicolor
TGAGATCGATGCGTTTGTCCACGAACTCGTGTCGTGGGCAGTCATGGAGCAACCAGAGCGAGAGGGTACGTTCTTGGCACTGCCTGGGGGGGAAAGTCGTATCAGTGGTGTCGGTAGTGCGGGAGTGGGAGGAACAGCAGCAACAGAGCGTCGCGTGAAATCGAGAGCGAGGCTTTGAGAGAACGAGGTCTGGAAAGCTTGTCGGTGACTCGATGTCGGCCGTGGGGCGTAACTGTTGGGGAAGCCACGAGGAAGGGAGCGACTACGCTGACCTGCCGGACTAACGACCTCTGCTTCGACCCTGTCATCTACATACTTGTCACACTGTACGTCGATTTATAATGGGCTATGTGTTTATGTTGCATGTATAAGAGCTGTCTGTACTTACAAGATGTTGGCTCGTTCCAGGTGCAAGAATAACTCTTAGCGTCATACGGCGGTGCAGAGAGTTTCACTAGCGGTAAGGCTCGAGACTCGTCGTATGCGCCCTAGCCGGGTTTGATTAGGTGACAGTTGGTGCATGTTACCTTTTGTGATAGTTTACCCATGTAGATAGGCCATTGATCACAGTACCAATCTGAGTGAATAAATTGACGACTCCGAGCTGCTGATGAGAGCATGGGGTACCAAGTTCAAGACACGGAGGGAGAGGGAACATAGACCGTCGACGCTCCGATGCTAGTCACAGGCGGAGGATAGGAGGTGGTATTACTACCATTATTCAGAATACAGGGGTAGATGGAAACGATCGTCTAGACCTCGTGTTGTGTGTACTATTACTACTGAGCAATAGATCTACATAACGATACTGCGCGCGCGGGGCTGTTAATGGATCAGATCCTTTGCTCTTCATTGAACTCATCTTCATGGCAGAAAGGGCTGGATTACGGACCAGCCACGGGAGATACACTCATTGTCAACTTCAAGACGAAGGACTCGCTGAGCACGCCAAAACGACGAAGATGACAACGAAAGGCAATGGTTTCCGAGATTCCGGCGAATACTTCTCAGTCTGACGTTGAAATTCGGTCGAAAGATCATGTCGCGATCGTTACCCCCGCGTTTTGCGCTTTCATGATTTCAAGTTCAGTGATAATATATAATACATAATACCGCCATCAACTTGTTGCACTTTACCAACTTCCTGTTCCTTTACCACGCCACAATAACTTGGGACGGGCCGGCGCAACGAGTCTGGACCTGCGGGAATTCGATTAATTGTCGCTTGCAACCTCTCTATTTCAGGTATTATGACCAATTAAGGTGGTGTTTTTGCACAGATCAAAGCGGTCAACTTGCTATAGAACTATTTACAGGACTTCTGTGGTGCCACGGCGACTCATGCGGCGGCCTTATGCGAAGATCGATGACGTGAAAAGGCCCCTCGGTTTTCAGTGTTTTTAGTTATCGATGGGTTCTCTACCGCTTCCGGTTAAAACACGATTTCTTTATGGTCACGTTCCTACCTCACCAACAACGATGCATGCCAGATTTGAAGGGGGCCTGATCGCGAGCGTCCGCTTACCATTCATAGTTATATTCACCCCTTCAACCCCCTTTCTTTTGCCTAATCGTCGATGAGCATTCTCGATCGTAAAATATAGCATGATGAACGATAGTATCGATCGATAACAATCTGGAGCGGGGTGCGAGACCATCTTCTTATCCACTGCAGCATACTGCTGACCATGCTCCGGGGTCAATTTCAGCTAATAAAAGAATCCTAATCAGGATCTGGAGCATGCCCCTTGTGATCATTATTTGTACGTTTCTGTCGCTTCCATGTTTACGGTTAATGCCGACTTTTTTTGACAGCAGAGGTATGGCTTTACGTGACAATTTCTTTAAGAGCGACTACACCCAGCATTGCGCGGAACCTGAAGGGGGCACGGCCAAGCCAGATGAAGTTACGCTCATTTTACGTCTCACAGAATCTCGCTTTCGCCGTCGGAGCTAAGAAACACCGCGCCCCATGTTGGTCATCTAGATATATTCCTCTGCTCAAGCCCTTTATCATTCTTCGGAGTATTCAGGTCCCTTCAACTAAAAGGTAATAGACGGATCCGTCTGCGGACATGGTATAGAGGCGTTCAGCTTTATCAAAGTCGTGAAAAGTTCAACGCATTCACGAGTCGCGGACTGGTTCACCGATCAAAACAATGCTGCCATTTACATATCTAGAGAATCCCGTGGAACCTCATCGAATGGCGGGAAGAACCGAGCCTCAGGTTGACGCTGCATACGAGGCAGCGATTACATCTCCATGATGGTTATCCAGTTTAATGAAATCATATCAGAGAGGATATTAGATGAGTGCCAGTCGAGGCTCTGTAGCCTCCAACCGTCAGATCGGAGGAAATGTTATTGGGCCCGAAGTTCGAAAAAGTGGTGGGAATGAAGCATTTCTATGTTAGATCTTGGAGCGTGTAAGTAAAATCAGTTTTTAGGGTTTGAATCACACCCCTGATCAAGTTTTCCAGACCCTCGTTTGACTCCACGAGCCAATTCACAACGAATCGATACTTGACTGAGGTTTAGGCTTCGCAGCGGGGACCACGATCGTCAAACCTGTTGGTCAAACTGATGACGGGGATGAGTACGATTGACAGCCTCCCAAGTAGCGCAGCTGCCTCGTAAGGAGTGACATCTCCATATAGGCGCGGGAGAGATATTACTACACCATCAGGTTGGCTGTGAAATGCACACAATCAAACGAGAAAAATGAGTTTCACCTCGAGCATAGGCTGATTAGATGCTCCAAGAATATAACGTCATACTTAATTGTATACCGGAGGCAAACGACGCGACCTGTCTCCATCCGGCAATGTCAATAGACTTCTCGGTAGTTCTCCTATCTCCCAAGGTATCTGTTTCTCGGATATGTCGGCTATCACTCACCAATGCGAATCATCTCACAAAGCACGCGTTCTGTGTGTTCCGCTTTTGAGAATGACAACGTGCTCACCGCCAAGGCCTTGTTGTACTACAGTTTGGCTACAGACTCTTTCCGGTGCCCTTCGCGCCTGCCGACACAGGCAGCGAGTAATCTTAACCGATTGCACTGCTTTCTTGCTGATGGGTTGTCAGGGATCGCCACCGACGTGAATGTTACGGAGGAATGTTACATTCCGAGAATCGGAAGTATTTGCTGAATCTATCCACCAACATAAAGGGGCAGGCCAGGGTGGCCGACCGGTATCATTTTCATCCCATCCTCATGTCCCAAACCTCGCCTTTGGCTGATTCCCTCCAGCAAGCCATCGCTCACCGAGCTAGGAGGGGCATGACAATATTCAGTCTGGACAAGCCTCTCCCATCTCATGCCCCCGACTTCTTCTCAAACGACTATCTGTCGCTCTCCACAGACCCCGTTCTCAGGGAAAGTTTCGTGCGTAGGGTCCAAAATCCAGACCAGACACGCCTGTTCGGATCTACTGGGTCTCGCCTTGGAACTGGGAACTCTTCAGAGTGCAACGCACTTGAAAGGGCATTCGAACGTTTCTTTGGATCCCCGTCTGCGATGCTCTTTGGTTCTGGCTTCAGTGCCAACATGGCATTTCTTGGTACCGTTCCGCGGAAGGGCGACGTCGTTATCTGGGACGAATTGATCCATTCGTCTTGCCGAGAGGGCGTCCGCATCTCATCATGTGCCTCCTACCGCTTCGCTCACAACTCCGTCGCCTCGTTCGAGGCATGCCTTCTTGGTGTTCTGCAGAAACATCCCCAGATCACACGAGGTTCCTCTACGGTGTTCGTCGTCGTGGAGAGCCTGTACAGCATGGATGGCGACTTTTGTCCTCTGGCAGAGATCGTTGATCTGGTGGAATCGCTTGTCCCTGCCGGACATGCGCATATCGTCGTGGACGAGGCCCACACATCGGGTATATGCGGTCTGAATGGGTCAGGATATGTTGCGCATTTGGGCTTGAGCGATCGGGTCCATACCAAGGTCCATACGTTTGGTAAAGCGTGGGGATTTCATGGAGGTATGTAACGCCTCGTCTCTTGAGCGCATATCTATTTTAGGAGAGCTAACCCCATTTTATTAACGTCCCATCACGGTCTGTCGTTTCGTAGCTGTCGTGTTGACCTCGCCGATCATAAGGCACTACTTGATCAACTTCGCAAAAAGTGTCATGTTTTCGACATCAATGCCATACACCGATATCTATGCCCTCGAATCGTGCCTCGACGTCATATCGAGTGCGCGGGGCCAAGAGGTAAGTATAGTTGGTCGTCTCCCATTTTTTCACGCGCGCTAATCACCGACCTATTTCCATCAATGTATTTCATCTTTTCTATATAAAAAAGCTTCGACAGAATTTGAATTATCTATCCCGATACGCACGCCATAAGCTCTTTGTGGCGCTTCGGAATGTTCCCTCGGCCATCCTCGCACTAAACCCAAACGACACCATTGATGCCGATATCAGCGCCAATGTTGATGCCAACATTGCAGCACCTGTGTCTACGGCGGTTTCTGACCGTCCCGACCTGTGCTCCCCGGTCATCCCAGTGTTCACGCCGGGCGCACAGAAGTTGGCCGACTATTTACTGCAAAGGGGGCACGCAGTCACCGCCTTCACGTATCCCGTTGTGAAGCAACCACGCATACGCGTTATCATTCATGCAAGGAATACGGAGGCGGAGATCGATGCGTTTGTCCGTGAACTCATAGCGTGGGCCATCATGGAGCAACCAGTGCAAGAGGTGCTCTCGTCACCATCCGGGGTAAAAAGTGGTGTTAGTTGTAGGGGGAGCAAGGTAGCGAGTGTGGGCATGGAAAGAGAGGGTGAGCGATATGCATCGGAGGTGAGAGCGAGACTTTGAGAAAGTCGGAGGACTAGAAAGCGTGGGACTGCTGACTCAGCTCGACACTTTCCACACTTTATGTCGCACGTGTCATTTATATATCACTTGACAGATTCAGTGTGCCAAAGTCACTAATTGTACAGTACTTGTAACCTTTTTATGGTGCATTAGAGCCAAATTTCGTTTTGTGTCAGAGTGACCATTATCATTATCATCATCGTGCAAGCCGTTTAATGATGTATATTACGCCGAAGGTCAGGGGTAATTAAATACACAGATAGACGTCCGGCATGTCCGAACTCCTACATGGTGAAGCCTGATAGTTATTATCATATTCCTCAAATACACTATCACGGGGCGATGCTACGAATCGATCTGGCACCTACGCAACAAAATCAATATCCTGGGCATATCAATCTTCATCACTGAATCCGATGTCATCACGATGCATGCCCCGTTCTGTCATCCTTCTTCTTTTTGGCTCTGTTACCCGATCAGGCGGGTACTACATGACCCTACCTTGATCTCGCCACTCGTGGATCAAACCGGCCACATACACATTTATAAATATGATCGGTTTTACGAGCTGGGAGCAATCACGGCCGCTGCATCTGTTTCAGCTTCTAAAAAAGGCACGGGGGCCATGAAGCGCACCGGAATTATTTTTCCTAACTGCGGGGCCATCCCTGTGCGTGGAACGAAATCACTCGTGCCATATGCTCCTGTGGCGATTTCTAAGCGGGTGGCGTGCCGGGTTAGGGTGTGGTCGCCCACGAAGGTTGTTGGATTAGCCCGTTTAGCCTTATACTCTTTTACCGTACACTTACTACCTTTCCTTTTATGGACACCGCGCGCGTCGACACACGCGCCACTCATTCCTTTCTCCCTCCAGTCTCGTACCCCAGGCACGTTGACTGTAGGTAAGCCTATTCTACGTAGTTCTACTTACACTCCTTACAGGTGAATATTAGTCTTGTACCCACGTTGACTGGAGTGTAATACCTCCTTACACCCGTGCCCCAAGAGGTTATGAGCCCTGCTTAGCGCAGACGGACTTCACGAGACCCGGCAACTGAGCAAAGTCCTCAACGCCAGGAGTCCAGCCTCTATTTACGAACTACACAGGAGAGCACAACTCCCTGTGACGACCCCAACACACTACGGACGAGATGCATCCGAGCCAGAGCCACCCGAGACAGAACTAACCACGCCAGAGCCAACCGGGCCAACGCCAGCTGCGCCAGAGCCACCCGAGCTCACCTGAGACCTCGCTGTAACGACCAACAACCTCCGCCGACTCGATCCAACTGAAGCGATGCAAACAAACAGACGCGTGCCCGGACCACTCAAATAGGACGGAAACCTAACTCTCTCGACGGGATCCAGTTGGAGCCATTGACGACACAGCTACAACGTCGTCGCCATACCGCAACTACACGCTGAGCCAGCGAACCCACTCGCAGGACACACAGACAGGCCAAACAGGCCAAACAGGCCAAACTCACGGCATAAGCCTCGCAGCCCCAACGAGCAGCCTGCCGTACCCCACGGTACATCACCACAACAACACATTGAACAGACCAACAGACCGCTCGCTACATCCACGGAACACCCAACACGGCGTAAGCCTCCGACTTCGCGTCGAGCAGCTTCGGGCCATCACACCCAATGGCACATCCACGAGGTCAACTATGCGACACCCAGAACCTATACAGGACCGAGGACACACAATCGCAATCCAACCGGAGGAAATACTGGGCCCATCCAGCGCACTTCACGCCGCTGACACCGACGACTACACCGTCGAGCCACGGCACCCAACTGGCGCATACTACGCAACCAAACACAGTCACAACCCGACGACACCGCCACCACCTCTCCCGACATGCTCGGCTATACCTGCCTGTCAAGACCACCGTGTCTCAACCGGAACTAGAACATCACTGGAACAGAATTCACGCTCGCTACTTTCGATACGCAGATCTACCTATCAAACAATTCACTACGGATTCCACTCCACCATACCTCGCTCCGAACCAGATGAACGGAATCTGCCGCACCCAGTTCAACCTAACACATTACCACATTACCATGATCAGCTACCCGAGCGACTCAGCGACTCACCCCCACCAGACCTGACGGACAAACTGGCCGCGACGAACATATCGAGCAGTCGATCCGGGAGTTGACGCGGATGCATTGACGCCGTACAGGATGCTGGATGGACGGCGCAGTGAGCGGCGCACGCTGCGACTCGGAACGAGTCAAAACGCGACCGCTAGCTGAGACCACCGAAGTCAGCACGAGCGGCAGAACCCCATGACAGCGCACGTACCTAGGCCTTCCACACCATCGAGGACGCATCCTAGATAACCTCTGAAGCTCAAGACGCTACCTAGAGTCGTGAGTTGGATCAAGGGTACCAGACGTGCTTACTAGATCATCAGAGCTGATGCGGACCAATCGGAGCGATCACGCACCTTGTATAGGGACTAGAGAAGGTACAGGAGACATCCCGAGCCGTGAAACACGAAGACGACGGCATGGGAGCCGATTGAAGTTGACTCGCGGGCACTTAGACAACCGCTGAGCGAGTTACGACTTGCCTTATTTGGACATCCGCGCGGACGCTACTCTGGGGTTGGGAAACATACGAGTCCGAAGTCTGCCTTGTTTTGCTTCCATCCGCCCTGAGCCACGATCCCGGAAATTTTGAGGGGGAAATGGAGATTGATCAAAGGTGTCCAGAAATACAAGCAATGAAATGAGAATTGACGAACATGGTTTCAGCGGTGCTACAACTAAAATGCTCGGGTAAGACAGAACTTACGCTTTGAAAGATAAGTTGTAGAGACAAAGGATGAGTAACGTCGTGGAGACGGTGGAGGTCGCACAGAAGGGCTTGAACTGCCCATACCGTAGACTTGTGGCGTCATCAAACGCATAACCCCATGGGTACTCGTTGTGACGGTCCTCGAACAGTAGTGGGACTTGTATTAGGGCCACGGAAGATTGGTATTGGAGAAAATGCAACTAGCCAACCCCTGAGTGAGTTGATTTCATGATCCACGGCCGCCGTCGGCACCCTGAATGAGTCACGATCCATCCATCCCATTTCCGACGTAGCACTCCTCAGGTTTCATGCTTGCCTGTCTTCTCTCCGGTGGCGTGATCTGTGTGAGCCTGCCGGTCGGATCTGGGGTTCAATACTGGCAAGTCTGACAGGGCAACTCCGCCTTTTTATGTTCTGCCACCGTGGCCAACTTGAACTTCAAGAAATGGCCGGGCCCCTGCAATATGTAGTAGCCAAGACAAAGCCTCGCCAAATGTTCCAATCAGAGCTCCCGAAAGGGCTAGAACTGTCGAGCGATAATGTTACCGTCTGCTTTACAGGTTCGAGATTGTCCACCTTGTATTTGACGTTCATTGAGTCCGAATTCCTGACAACTTGGCATTGATGGCATTTATTTGTACATACTCCATAGTAAGCCGTTCAACTTCCATCTCCAAGTTGAGATGGCCGTGATTCAGGCTCGCCAGTCTGCGAGACCTCGCGTTTCCTTAGCCTTCTTGCCATCACCCTCGCGTCTGTCCGAGCATGCGGGCGGGCACACACGCCGCGCCCAAACTGGTGTCACCAGCCCTACTGCTCGACCCTGGTTGTTTGTGTGCGTACTTTCCCGGTGGTGGGACAGGGTTACTCATTGACAGCGTATGGCAGCCCCCAGTGTCGTACCGGTTTAGACTGTGCACCCACTGAGGCAATCCCACGTGGCTTTACCGCTGTCAAGCAGGACACACCCGATTGATCGACTGAACTGGTCGACTGATTCTCCGACGTGAACTTCGGTTACTTTCGCTTTGCCTGCTAACTTTTTAGGTTAAGATTCTCCGCAAGAAACATTACTACACGATGGACGTGCACAGCATCCAAGTTTTTTCCGAGCCATACGCTACCCTGCGCAGTCGTGCCGAGCCAGTGCATGCCTACACTTCTCTCCCTCTCCCTCATTATGACCCCTTCTGCAGTTAAACTCAGTTCTACAGACGGCGCTGAGCTGCTAGGCGCCTTCGTATCTGTTGCTTTGTGGGGCACAACATGTATGCAGACGTAAGTCACGTGGTCGGCACGATAGGTTACTGGCGTCTGACATCATGACTCCTTCGAAAGTCTTATATACTTCATTCAGTGAGTGGCAGCTCAGAAATGGCCTCCCGGAGAGGCGATAGCTCCCATACAGATACCCGAAAGATCAACTAGGCTTGAAGGCCCTCGTAAGTCACCACACGGTCAGCTTTGCCATCTACGTAGCCCCCGCTCAATGATCAACACCAGGTTGTGTGGCTTTGGTAAGCGATTCCAAATCAGGGGTTCTCGTTCTACAACAAGAACAGGTTGGCAGACACAGTACACGGGATTCTCATCGTGAAAGGGGGTGAGCGTGCTCCTATCTCATCTCACAGTGGCGCCAGGCTTCAACTTGCATACATAGCATGGGATTCCCTGATTATCGGCTTCTGTAATTATGATCGAATCAAAACGGCGGTCCCGTAAGCCAAATCTTTCCGGTGCATGCATAACTAGTCTCAACAGAGTTTCAGCGAATACATGGTAGGTATTCAGAGGATCTGTCTTGGTTGAACATGTTTGACCGATATTGTTGACAGTGGCAGCTTTTGTGCACTGTACGCCAGTCTTTCCACATTCATGTCTTCAGCAATGTTGACTAGCATTTGTACAGACCCTTATTTCTATAACTTCCCAAGTGTTCTTTACTTTTCGAATCTGGAAATGTAAGTTATTCTGTGCGTTCTCCGCATCTTTTTCGCCACCCAATCTTCCTTGATAGTTAATGGTAGAAAACTGTTCTACTGGATAATTCTGGTACGCTGAGAAAAAAATCCCGATGGGACTGAAGTTGGGAGACTAAATGGTCGCGTTTGTACAGGTGCCGATATGTTTATTCGAATTAGGTGAGTCGTGAGTCTGTCGCATCTATTTGGATGTTCTGTAACTCGTCACCTTTTCTAGGCGGAGGCCTTGGTGAGTGGAATATGCTTCAGATAGCACTTGGCAAATGATGCGTTTCTTCGTTACCATGTAGCTTTCCTCGCATTTGGGTACGTTGATGACGTGAAGAAATTGGTTGCATCTCTCATTCATAGGCAAGCATAATGGTTCCAACGGCCGCGGAACTTACGTCTCCCGTGCCCTCCGTTCGTGTTTTAGGCTGCTTATGTTATGAAGAATACTTTTTGATGCAAACTACAGGGCATCTTTATCGCATTACTAGCGGTTGCGGCTGCTACTGACCTGTTAATTGCCGCAAGACTGGTTGTTCTACTGATTCAAAGTCGCGAGCGTGCCCTCCGAGGGTCAGTTCCATCAAATTTACTCTGATAGAACGGAAGATCTTACTCACAGGGACGTCTGCGTAAATAGGGCTAGATCCGTTGTCGATAAATTTCTCATTCTCACCATCAATACGGGTATATGGACGGCACTATTTGGAGTGTCCACCTTTGTCGCAGTGAGTGGCTTGTGTTCACGTACCTTGTTCGTCGCACTCGATCGACTCGTACTCCTTTGCACGTTTTATAGTTCATCGCGTTCCGGAGCATGTTTGTGTATGCAGCGCTCTACTTTCCGCTTTGCCCACTCTACTGCAACACTGTCCTCGCCAACCTGAATGCACGTGAATTCCTCATGGCGCGCTCCTTGCGGCCAGATACAACGGTGATGGATAATTCGCTCAATATCGAACCAATCTTTTCCACCTGTGCGCAGGGCCCGATTGGAACCCAGTCGGTACGTGTTCGCTTCGTTGAACCACTTAGACCAGTGCGCTGATTCACATCTTATGCTTGCTTTCTGGATTCCCCCTTTGTTCTCATGCACTCAGATGGGCTCGTCACTTACAGTGCAAGTTAGGGTGAACAAATCGATGGATCGTGATGAAGCGCCGTCGCTAAGAACGCGGGGGACCAAGCTCGAGTCGGAGGCACTGCGAGAATAGATTCGACATCTCGATGGGCACACTGAGGATGCAGGATGGGGTGAGACGATCGTCTAGGTCTGTTGCGTGAGATGTGTTTTACATTTTGTCCCTCTGGGTATATTTATGTGTTATTATTGATTCGTTAGTCAGTGTATACCTTTTATGCATTGAAATCGCATTTCATGGTTGTCATTTCACCACGTCAACCTTGTACGGGAGAATGGTTCCTCCACTATGCCGAGGCTGAGGATTGTAGATGATACGTGAGGATTTTATACCCTTTCGTGCAAACCGGTGATTTTGGAAGATCGTGAGCAAGGTTCCAACGCTCCAAATCAACGTTGGAAACTTTTCTTGCCTTGCTTCTTCTGAGCGAGATATCCCTCAGTAGTGTGTATCCCTGATAGTAAGCGACTCTGGATCCAACGCTAACAATTGGTCCCGCAGCCGCCAGTTCCATACTACTACCATTCCATCCTTGGTATAGGATTTATCGCTTCTGTTGGCTCAGCTTCAGACACAGCTATGATCTCGCCACGCTTACACCGATCAACGGGCGTTAGAGAAGGCTGTTGCTCGCTGTGATAGCTTAACTCAGGCTGCTTTTTTGTTGCAATGCAGGTCCACCATCCTACTACCTCAGTATATTTCTTTTGCAGCCGCAATCGAGCCTTTTTGTGAGTGTACTATGGGTGTGTGATGACGGGTTGATGAGCATCGGCGCCTCATTCACGCTGGCCTCCTCACGCACGCGAACGGGGGAAGTATGTACTATGTATACCAGTGGATAGGTGAACAAGCAAACGAAGTGATAAAAAAATATACCGAAGAAAGAAAGCCATGATAAAATGACGTATATGGGATCAAATGCGATAAATACATCATACATGGATGTCGTGAGCGCTCATGGGGTGATCCACGCAACAAAAAGTTCCTCGACGGCAATCTCGTCCATGAATCCGACAGGTGAATGAATCGTGTAGAAGAAAAGCAAACGTCGGCGGGACTATCCCTATGTGAATAAATCAACAACTGTCTGGTTGGCCGCACTGGTTTCCTCGATAGTGTGCCATTGCGACAGTAATATGACAGCGCGCCCACAGGCGTTGCGGACAAACGGCGTCTGCGGGAATCGAATCAGCATCCCAACGCAGAGAAAGAGAGCTCACGTTCAGTAGTTCCCCAAGCACGGGGTCTCCCTGCGATTCTCTCCTACACAATCTCAAAAACTCGTGGAAGGCACGCGAATAATGTTCAGGGTGAGTCAGTGGGGGTCACTGCGAACCCACGTGTCGTGCGGTTTGGATGGTGAACGGCACCTGGGTCGATGGCGAGGCAGGCATGAAGAACGGAGGAACGGTCTCTGCAAGTTCCCGGACGGTCGCCCCGAGCGACCAAGTGTCTACTTTCAGCGCGTTGTAGGGACTACTAAGAGGAAACGATCAGAAAACGACGCGTCAAGTGGACAACCAAGGAGACATACGCTCTCATCTCAGGTGCCTGTGCTCGGACCACCATAAAACCAATGTCTCGAATTCCCACCTTCCAGACAGGGCCAGTATAAAACCCCTACTACCCCACTCACGGTGGCCGCGATGCAATCCATGCGAATGGCGTTCGAAAAGTCCACTACATGGAGGATTGTGTGATCAGCGCCAACCAAAACATCACAGCAATCTAGTCACTCGCCCAGTTTCATGACACCTCCCGCATTCACTAACAGGTTATCGCTCCGAACGTCCCGGTGAGCAATGTGCCGGAGATAATCCAGACCACAGAGAATCCGCAAACAAGGGCTCGTCAGCACTTTCAGCTGGCTATGCGAGAAACACCCATGTCGCTAGTACTAAAATATGGCAACCATTCTCTCTTGCAGAGCGAGTCCCTCTGTCACCAGACCGATCACGTCCGCGAGCGATCGCTCCACGAGTTCCAGTCGTATCCAAAGGGACGTGTCCACCGCGCCTGCAGACTCGGCGCCTTCATCTCCGGTGGAACGGGCATCCAGCAAAAGCAAGTCCTCGTGATCCAAGTTCCTGAGCAGGGTGAGTTCGTGCAATACCGAAGCCAGCTTGTTAGTGACC
>JBBPLP010000782.1:0-12827 GCA_038089875.1 Fistulinella prunicolor
ACGGTGTTCGCGGATCCCGGATTGTACAGCTAATTCAGTTTGGCGCCGTTCGTCCGTCTGGTTTCTCATCAGGGTCGCAGTTCAGTTATCTCTGGATCGTTCACCTCTCGGGCATGCATCCTACAAAAGATTTATCATATTCTTCTTATCCACCATTGCAAAGGATCCAAACATTCTCATCCTTCCCTCAGATATATTTACTCCGCTTGCATTCAAAACTGCACGGCGCCTAGAGAAGTTCGATTGGTCCTTGAGTCCTATCTGGCTGTGCCAACTAGTGCGGAACGCGTTTTTTGGGCTTCAAGAGATGCTTGGGATTAGAAGCATGCAAATGATATTGCGTCGATCTCCATCTTGGAACCTTCCCCAAGACGAACTCAGAATAGAGAAGCAACTATTGCTCGAGCAAGGTCGCGAACACATCCGCAATACTCTTGCAAATCTTGCCCTCTCTCACATGAAAACAACCTTCTATCCCAGTCCCAGTCATCGTTGCCATGGCACTATTCTTTCTTTCTTGCCTTCTGGCGATGAACCCTTTCTCGGCAAGACATCAACCCCCTGTTGTAAGACTCGCCTGCTCAGGAATCCGTCGTCGGCCGATCCTCTGTCTTCGTTCCGGTCGCAAAAGGAATTTCTTAACGGATTAATTTCGGCACTCGAATGTACGCTCTTTTTTTACCTTCATGCAAGTACTAATGGTCATTCAGGTCACAAAGAGCTCATAGAAAATGGCATCCTACATCAAGACATCACCCCAAACAATATTGTCTATGAGCCCTCAGAACAGGGTGATCGGTCAATTCTCCTCATTGATGTTGGTCATGCAACCTACTTCGAACCTGGATTCATCCCATACCGAACAAAACGGTCAGAAACATGGAATATTTCTGCGTCTCCATGGCCCTGACTTGTTGTGACAGGGTGTGGTGCCATTTGTGTCATTGTCAATTTTATGGGAAGTTACAGCTAGGCGCAAAAAGGAAGACATCTGGGGACACTGGGGAAATAAGCACAATATAGAAGATGATCTCGAATCATTTTTCTATGTTTTTATGTGGATCTGTGTTTTGCACACCGGCCCCAATGGCATGGTTCGCACCCCAGCAGAAAACGATGCACTTATCGTCCACAAGTGGGGCATAGCCACAGGTAGCTTGACGCTGGTGTACAATGCAAAGTCTGTATTTGTTGACACTCCAGGTGCTTTCTGTCCAAATGAAATCATCTCAGAACAATTCACACCTTACTTTCAGAACTTAAAGCAGCTGGCCAAGGAATGGTGGCTTCTGGTCCAAAAGGAGGATAAGCGACGGGCAAGTTGGAGAATAGTGACTCACAATCGTGCCACAGAGGTTCTTGATTGCTGCAGTCTCACTCATGACACGATCATCAGTCTCATTCGCCGGCATGCTGAGAACCTTCCGCCTGTCGATCCTGCCCACTTAAACCCCCCACTCTTAGGCTGATGCCTTGCGGTCAAATCAGTATCCATTACCGTCTTTGAGTTTGTAAGTTCATAACGTTGGCCCACTCACAAACTGCAACTGATATAACCTAGATACCTCAGTTGCGCACGCCCATGTACAGTACATAGAACAGATATGTAGCATATCGAGGTGTACGTTAACACATTCAGATCATGTATTATATACACAAACTCTCTACATCATGACTCGCATGCATAACCCAGGTAGATATTCCATCGACGAGCCATGTGAAAAAAAAAGAATCAAACGAAACGAAAACGGCCTCATGGCTCCTGAGCTGAGCCGCACACGATTCAAGCTATCGTTCGGGAAACACGACAGTGTCATCATCACGAAAACTTCCGATCACTTGGTCTGAGGTGTCATTCTCTGATCGTTTAACGACTTATCTGCACCCAGATCTCACACATTTATGTTGTGGAACACCCACTCCAATCTTTGGTTTCAAACTTACGATGACATCCATTGTTCTTGGAAAGTTACAAAACAATTACTACTTCCCCCAATTGCTACGCATGCAGATTTCGAATAAGCGAGGAGCATCAATGAACCGAGAGACAAAGGAACAGAAGTGTCGACAGTGGGACAACGAGTGGGTGAAAGAGATGAGTCCTCCCTCCATTAGCAACACTCCCTATGAAACAACTCACCGCTGACGAGCATATTGAATCACCTATCTATTCAAACACAGGTGCTTTTGAGGTAGCTCTGAATTTGTATCCCATATTTCAACCCTGATGACGGTCCAGGCCCGTCTTGGGGGTCGTACTCCATCTCCAAAGGTGGCGGACTCGGTAGTTTCTGATGTGAAATCGCGTGAGGCTTCCTGATTGAACAAGTAGTGGTAAGACGAGATGCAATCGATCCTGGGCCTTCGAAATCTTTCACTGTTAATGGTCGCCTATGAAGAATGGTACCCAGGTGGGTATGCGCGAACGGTCTCCCTCTGATCCAAATCACACAATAGAAGGCGGTGAAGAACCCAAGAACATGATCTCGTTCTTTTCAAAACTGCCAGGGATGTTGAACAGATTCCACGTCCTGCCCCATCTTTTGGTATGTCTGTCATAAGCACTTCGAGGAAGTGGCACAACCGGAGGTATGAGGCATAGTCTCTAAAGTAAAACACCCCAGCGAACGCATTCAGCCGGTTAGTTCCAGACGGGGCCCACTGAGAGGGATGGTGGTGACTCTGGTGTTGAATACAGTTTTGAGAGTTGTATTACATAAATAAGCCTCGATCTGAATCGTGTTCGGAGTTGAATACGCTGGGTCGTTGGCTAATTGTTTACTGTTTGCTCGAGCAACCAACTAGCGATGTGCTGCTCCCTCGCCTGTTCTGCAAGTTGCCCTAATACCACCACCGCCATGACTACCGCGTCTCCTGCGCATGATTCTGACCCCAAGATGACCAGTTCAACCGAATTCATCCACACTCCTGAGTCCTTGCAATACGCTATTACTCATGTCTGTCTTCCCGGCAAGCATCCAGACAAGAGCGACTGTACCTCAGAGAAGGATCTTTCGCTCGCTCGTGCAGTGTGCGCTGCTGCCCGTACTTATACCGAACATGCCACTGGAATCCCCGAACCTCAGTGGAACCGTATCACAAGGATGCTGGACAACTTGCAAGCGTCTATCCAATCTGAACACCTAGACAGAGACCATGTTATTTCCCAACTGCACGGAATGGAAACAGGAGGTGTGCTTCCAGGTTATCCTTTGATCGGTCCTGATATTCTATGCTAGATATACTTGCGTTCCTCGTCTGACCCCAGCAATCTATCCTCACAAAACGGGAGGGTTATACGGTCTTCGAATCATTCGAGGTGGTCCCAGCTGATGATGCTGCACGCGAAATTGCTGAATCTGTGACACACGAGTTGTATCCTGCGCTCTTTGCCATCGAGATACCAAACGAACTGTTAGCCAACGGGGATTTCCAATCTGAACTGGCTGATTTCCTCTCCAGTAGCTCTAGTGCTCGTAACTCGGATCTTCCTCACACCCATGCGCAATATATGGTTACACTGCTTTCTTTCCTCTTGCAAAGAACTGGTCGTCCCGTTGATGTCCCTCGCATTTCCAAACATATCCGTGATGGCATCCGCGGATCCCATGATCCTGTAGACAGTTCTGTTTGGCGTCGTTCATCCGTTTGGCTTCTCATTAGAGTCGTAGTCCGGATGTCTTTGGACCGTTCTTCTCTTGGACGTGCATCCTACAAAATATTCATGCTGTTCTTCGTATGCACCATTGCGAATGGTGCAGACAAGCTCGTCCTTCCTTCACATCTACTTAGTCCACTCGCATTCAAAATTTTACACCGCTTGAACAAACTTAATTCATCTGTCCTTGCCTGGCTTCGCCAGCTGGCACTGAAGGCGTGTTATGGACTTCAACAGATGCTTGGCACTAGAAGCATGAAGCTGATACCTCGCTCGTCTTCATTGTGGAACCATTCCGAAGACGAACTTAGAAGAGACATGCAACTGTTGGTTGACTACCGTCACGAATGCGTTCGTAATACTCCCACAAATCATCCCCACTCTTCCATCAATTCAACATTCCGTCTCGTCTATCGACTCTGTGGTTCTGTTGTTAGTTTCTTGTACTCTGGTCACGAGTCCTTTCTCAGCGAGATCCCGACTCCCCGTTGTGCGACTAGCGTACTCAAGAGTTCGTCGTGGGCACCAGTCGGAGATCCTCTGTCTTCATTCAAATCACAAAAAGAATTCCTCTGTGGATTAATTGCAGCACTCGAACGTATATTCATTTTTTTTGAAGTAACGTGCTAGTTCTGACGACCATTCAGTCCACAAAAAGCTCATTATACAGGGAATCCTTCATGGAGATATCACTCTGAACAGCATTATCTACGAGCCCTCCGAACAGGGTGATAGATCAGTTCTCCTGACCGATGTTGGTCATGCGGTCTGCTTCGATGCCATGGCCCGGCCCATGGTGCGGTACCCGAATAAAATGGTAAGTGACATGGAATGTTACTGCATCCCTCTATAGCCAAACCATCATGAAAGGGGATGGTGCCATTTCTATCAATGTCACTTTTGCGAGAGGCTACAGATGGATATGGCAAGGAAGATGTCTTTGGGGTGGAACATACACGCAAGCCAACGAGAGTTTGGGTGGGGCAGTTGCTCCCACCCGAGAGGACTTGGCTTGTGGATAGTGAAAGTCTTGGCAACTCCGAGGTCGATTCCATAATCTGATACGTCAGCGAGGATCACACTCCTCAACGTCTCTTCCACGGCGAATGAGAGACGACGGTTCCGTCGACAAAGGCGTTCCGTATACCAGGGATAGACGGACCAAGTTTCTTCAAGCGACTTACAATTTTGAATGAGATCGAACGAAGAAGATCTGTGGAAAGGATGGCAATGTTTGCGTCCCTTGCAACGGTGCATATGAAGAACGGCATAAATTCTCTGTAGGATGCACGTCCGAGGGGGGAACGATCAAGAGACATCTGGATTGCGACTCTGATCAGAAGCCACGTAGGTGAGCGTTGCCAAACACACTTGGCCGGGCGATCGTCTGATCGGGCAATATTGCCACAAACACGTTTGACGATGCGGGGAACATCAACAGTGCGACCGGCGCCCCGCAAGATGCCAGAGAGTAGCGTAGCAATATACTCCGCGCGAGCAAGAGGAGGGAGAGGGAGATCTGAATCGACACCATCAGGATGAGAGAGGAGATTAGCAAGTTTGTGTTGAAAGTCGCCGCAGTCTAGAAGTTCGTTTGGTATCTCGACGGCAGATCCAGGATACGAGCACGTCACAGGACCCGCCGTTTCGGACGCAGCATCATTGCTTGGGGACACCCCGAATGACTTTAGCAAAGTGAAGCCCTCCCGTTTCGTGATGATAAGTGCATAGCCGTGGGGCCGAATGAGAAACGAAAGTATATCTATAGATTGTCAACACGGAGTTACAGAACTCCTGTGAGTATACCTCCTATGAGCATCTCGCGTAGCTGAGAGACGACATGGTCTCTGTCCAGGTGCTCAGACTGGATGGACACTTGCAAGTTGTTCAGCATCCTTGTGATGTGGTCCCACAGAAGTTCAGAGTCTCCGGAAAAGTGTGCGGTATAAGCACGGGCAGCAGCGGACACTGCACCAGCCAGCGAAAGATCCTTCTCTAGAGTATAGTCGCTATTGACAGGAAGCTTGGCAGGAAGACAGACGTGGGTAACAGTGTAATGCAGTAACGCAGATGGGTGGTTGGATTCAAATGTGTGGTCGGAGTCATACGTGTTGGACATGGGGCAAGATAGTTAGTGACGGTTTGAAGATGTGGGCGGTAAAGCCTTTTTTGGACTTGTTTGTTGTCACGTGCAGAGATAAGTGTTAAGTCCTTTTTCTTTTCTTGATTCAATTTCTTGCGACTCTTCAGTCGTAACAACTATGGGTTAACCATGCCCTCCGATGGTATTCAAGGTGCACATGAAGCAACTGCGCCAGTCGGTGAATTGGAACGTTTATCACTAGTAGATGAGCGCATCCGGTGAGCACTGAGCAATATAAATCCTGCGCATCGGTCGAACCTCTGTCCTCGACTTCATAGTCAACATACTCGATTCATACGAATCCGCATATCGCAAGCGCTTGTATACCATTCCAAGAGCCCAAACGAAAGGGAAATTTCCAAAATTTCTTGACCTCATTTATGGTGACGAATGTGGCCAGGAGTTGTTTCAGAGTTGAGCCCAGCACCACCCCTGGGTGTATCTCATCGCAACAACCGCAGCGGCGTTCATGCTCACCGGCACCTGTCTTGCACATCGCCGTCGAAAAACGTTGTTGAAACGTGATGCCTTTACACGTATATATCACAGTTGGAATCAGATTACAACAAGAGACATCGAGGGCCATAAACGAGGAAAAAGAAAAGAAAGAGGTCGTTCCCATCGAGCCGTGCTTTTTCCAAAAAGAAGGGGGGGAAAGCACTCAAATAAAGGACAGCGTGAACAAAAAAAGTGTCCGAAACGACGAGAGCACCCTGGACGGGCAGCTTATAAACAGGGTCGACTGAACGTGACGACGAGACAATACATGTCGTTCTTCCAACGATGCATCCAATATAGCTGTATGTGAGTGTGCGAGAGCTCATGAAAATCCACTGGGAGAAACCATCCGTTTAGGTGATGGGTGCTGGGCAGAAGGACATGATTTCGTCGTATAGCAGTTCTTTGAGTTGCTCGCGGCTGATGTCATCCTTGTGCACTAGATGATGCGAATGACAATTGAGAATCTAGTGATATTTGCAACAAGCAAATACGTACGATCAAACTCGAAGAACTCGGGGTCGAGAGGGGGAGCGACTGGTTCGTCATCGGGGTCGTGCTAAAGAAAACGTGTGAGCGATCAAACACCGTCGAAACAAGACATGAAACATACGTATGCCTCAAGATATGGGTGAGCGAGTGCCTCTTCCACCGTTATCCGTTTCTTCGGATCAAACGTCTACCAGCGCAACGACGCATCAGCAACCCAACCAAAAAAGGAAACGTAGAAACCCTACCAAAGTCTTTGTCAAAAAGTCGACCGCCAACGGGTTCGCATTCGGGAACAACTGCGCAAACGGCCGGCGTTTCCGGAACGGCAACGCTCGGATGTAATCACGTGACCGGCGTGTGGTGATGGCATAAAACTCGTCCAACGTCGGCGTCCCGAGCACGTCCAATATGAGCGTCAGCTGATGGTGGTAATCCCGTCCGGGGAAAAGCGGTTTCCCTGACAACATCTCCGCCAATATACATCCCACGGACCACACGTCGATCGCCTTGGTATATTGCTTGAACGTGAGCATGATCTCCGGCGCACGGTACCACCGCGTTGCGACGTATTCCGTCATGAAACCGGTTTCTGTGCCTGAGGGTTCGGCCGTCTTGACGGACCGTGCGAGACCAAAGTCGCAGACTTTGAGATCGCAGTTGGCGTTGAGGAGTAGATTCGATGGTTTGAGATCGCGGTGGATCACGTCGGCCGAATGGAGCGCCTTGAGCGCACGGAGGGTTTGATAGATAAAGTACTGCGCATGATCGTCGGAGAGATCTTGCGTCCGAATGACGCGATGCATGTCCGTTTCCATCAATTCTTGGATCACTGTCCACCGAGGTCGTCAGGCACATCCCGAGGTGAGACGGAGGACGTACGGTAGACTTCCTTGAACGCCTCGAGTGATGGAGGCTTGATGATATCGAGAATCGAGATGATCTATAGGGTGTCCAAACAGATCAGCCACATGGATCTCGGCTAGCGATAAGGTACACACGTTCTCGCTCACGCCCGCCTCGCTCAGAAACTTGAGAAGTTTCAGTTCGCGCAGCGTTCGAAGACAAAACATGGAGTGATCAAACGGGGCGATCTTCTTGATAGCGACCTTGCGTCCGCTGGGACGATGCACCGCGGAACACACGATACCGTAGGCGCCCTCGCCGACGACATCGAGGACTTGGTATTGTGTGCCTGAAGATAAACAAGGTCCGGGATGTCACCACTCTCGTCCATAGAGAGAACAAGGAATCAGCTGCGCACCGACGTTGAAGCGTACTTTGCGAGGTGCAGGCGCTGCCTGAGATGCCCCTTGGCTGTGCTTGGACGACTTGGATGCAGCAGTGGACGCCTGCTGCGAATTCTCTGGCATGGTCGTATGGACTTGTGGGGGAGTGGAACGTGTAGAGAAGAAGAAGGGGAAATGCGGAACGTCGAGGAAAGAGAAACAAGGAGCTTAATGTAGTACGGCAGCCTCGAACTTGGCTTTTTGTTGTGGTCCTGAACAAGGACCAAGTGATCGCCTTTTCCCAGCTATTTCTTTTACCGAGTGGAGAAGGCGCAATTTGCCACGTATCCACAGCACATTTCGTACAAACTTGCTTCTTTTGGAGACCACTTTCTCTCCCCCCCGCGAACGTTCATCGAGGGACGAGGTCGAGGCTACGTAACCGGTGCTGGCGACTAACGACACATTTTTCTTTCGCCATGGCAATGGCATCGAAAATCCCATTGTTGCCATGGTCGGCGACGTTGACGACGATGGATACATCACCCTGAAAGGGATAGCCCCGGGGATGGAACGGATGCATTTGGGGATATAACCGATCATTACACAAACGTCCATATCACGTCCTTCCCTCCGTCGATAGGACAAGAAACAGAAAAAAAAAGGGACCCCGTCCGACCGTCGCACTTGTCGCACCCACACGAGAAGGCGTCCACGATTCTCTCCAACGATGACATTGCCACCTCACCATGTTATGTAAAAACACGTCCCTGTCCCTGTCTGGCAGGCTGTCCTATCGCCAGCCATGGTCCTGGTGATCGGAAGAAACGAAGATAGGGCGTCCCGAGTCTCACGCCGGCAACGTTCTCTTCCACCATGAAGGCGTGATGGTAGCCAGCTTCTGCACGGCCCACGCCTGATACTTAGCGCTCACCGGCACCATCCAGTGTTCGCGCCGAGCGACCCCAGAGATCCGAGCACAACGATGGTATAGCCATCCCACCCACGATCCAAGTTGTTTAGCGAATCCAATGAAGCGCTTGGTTAATATGGACAAGGTCGATCGTATGCTTGCAAACGTCCTACATACATGATACGTGAGAGCAGCCATCATGGTGGCAACGCGGACATTGAACCGGTGAGAACGGACCCAAGCAAACAAAGCACCGACAATCGCCATCACGGATCACCGAGCAGCCTCGATCGAGAACTTCTTATCGCAGTAAATTTATATTAGGTCGTGACCGCAAAGACGGTAAGCGAGGTGTCTGAGGATGATCACCCGAGAAGATGGATGGCCAATGGGAGTAGAGAGGGATATCGGCGGCGGCGGTGCAGAGGTTTAAACGAGCAGACGGTTCGCGGGCGCAAGGAAAGAGACAAAGTGCCTGAGTGTCAACAATGAATGTCATGAAGAAAAGATGTCGAGTCCGTGAAATCGTGCGATACGAGCCTTGCAAACACGACGACCAAACACAAGTCACGTGCACATATATCTCCATACGCTCTTTTGTTTTTCCGCTGTTTTACGTTTAGCCACGGCCCGAGTTTTTGGCAAGATGCCCGAGGCATTCATTTTGTTTTGGTCTTATTCTAATCGACTCCTCACGCAACAGGAGCGTCCAAAATATAGAAAGAAAAATACGAACATGCCTCATCGACATCGGATGCAACCCAAGGAGAAAAAAAAAGGAAAGACAACAGGGCGGCAAAAGATGTACAACATGGAACGTGAAGACATAAGAAAACGTAAAGAAAAAGAACATGACACAAAAAGGACAAAAAGCATGATGACATGGGGAGGCAAAAACGAGGCAAAGCGTATCCCAGCATATGCATATGTTCAATCCCCCGCCTTCTCCGCTCCACACTCACGCCGACATCGCTCCCTAGTCGTCCAAAAGAGGTGCGTTTACTTGCCACTAGGTGGCCCACCACGACCCCGCCCGGGACCACCACGACCGCCACGGAACCCACCACGCGCTTCACCGTTCATCGGACCACCACCACGAGGTCGGCTTTGGGGTCGCTCGCCACGCTCCTTGCGTGTCTCCACAAAGATACGCACATGACCAACCTCACCACCGACGTCGACGCGCACGCCTCCTTCACCACCCTGGTTCTGTGGCAGAGACGTAATGATTGCCTTCTTGGCGGCATCGAGGGACAAAAACTCGAGGAAAGCGCATGCTTTTGTCCGTACGATCTCGACGTCCTTGACCTGCCCAAATCGTTGTCCTAGAGCATTGCTAAGCTGTTGTTGACTGACGGACTCCACAACGCCCTAAAGGACCACAATGGGTCAGCTACAGTGTACAAATGCATGACTTGTAAATAATTATTACCTTGACGAAACATTGTGGCGTGGTCAACGCTAGCACAGCGGCCACTGAAGGGTGCTCACGTGACCCATGTTGTTGGCCACCGCGGTGAGGGGGTCCGTGTGGCGCCGGCGACTGCGTCCCGCTTGTCGGTGCGGGCCCATTTGAGGCAGCGGGCACCTCGGACAAACCCTTGGACTCCGTCGCAACCTGTGATCCCCACCGTTTCGAGTCTGTAGCAGCGAGGCTGGCCCAACTCTTCGGCGCCGCCTTGGCGGGTGTAGGAGCGGGCGGGGATGGTTGTGGCACGGGTGCGGGTTGTGGTGGAGGGGAGGTCGCAGGAGCGGCTTCGGGTTGTGGCGCAGGTTCAGGTTCAGTCTCAACCTCCGGAACAGGCTCCGGCTCCAATGGGGCAACGGGCTCAGGCGTGGGCTCGCGTTCGGGTTCCTCATGGTGGTAACCATTTGGTTCCGCCAGTTTGGTTTCGGGGGCCGGAGGTGGGGAGGGAACATCAGGCAGAACCGTCGTGGGTTCCTCCTCCGGAACTGGGGCTGGGGGAGGGGTAGGCTCACGGGGCGGAGACAGTTCAGGCTCAGGCTCAGTATCAGGTTCGGGTGTGGACTCCTCGACAGGGGCGGGCTCGGAGATAGGAACGGCAGGAGAAGGTTCGGCTTCGCTGACATCATCCTCAACGGTATCTTCCTTGAGGAACCGGAAGATGTCGTTGAGAACAAAGTAGCCATTCGGTTGTTCTGCGAGGAAAAACGTCTGGACAAACTTTCTCCACGGATCACCATGATTGGACATCTCGCCGATGACCTGAATGATGATACCACCGTTGGCAGACGACTGTGCATCTACAGAGTGGATGAAGACTTTGCAGTCCTCGAAACCGATGGAGGTGATCTTGTTGTGGATTTCCTAAACATGGCATGTAAGTAAAAGACGGACCAGAAACAAACGAAGGAGGAGAGTACCTGCTGGCCGAAACAGGCTTTGACTTCCTCTCCCTCTGTTCCGTGAATGAAGGTGGAGGTTTTGGTGTAGAAGCAATGCAAACGATTGGGGTGTTTGTTGACAAACGTGTAATATTGGGGAACGAATTGCCATCCGACCTCGGAAGGAACGACATTCTGATGAATCGTGGGTGGGGTAGACATGAGGGTGGAGAATAAATGCTGAGGGTCGGTCAGTTGAGTGGGCTCCAGATGCGAGTCACGAGCGTTGCCTACCGATGAAAAAAAGTAGGAGGGTAATTAATGGACGTGCGTTTTGCTTGCGTGAGGAAAGTCTACAAGATTACAATGGAGAGAGGCCAATTTAAACCTTTGCAGCAGATGCGAAAAGAACAGGTCGACGAAAAAGCTGTCACGACTCAAAAATCAAGAGCCTTATGCAATTTTACTCCGGACTTTGCCGACACATCTCGCTGACTCAGCCATCACAAGTCATAGGGTCTCGCTTCCGACGCCTTCTTTCTATTCAGGTGGTCAATGCGATATTATCCATTGTATAACGTATCGAAGTCCTCCCAGATCACCTGAAACAACAACAATTCAAACAAACCCAATGGAAAATTCATTGAACACGTCAAGGCTCGTAGATGTTCAACGCATTGAAGTCAAAGTACGCGTTCGAAAACGCTTGCGGATTCGCATTCACATATTCTATAGACGTTCCCCAAATAATCGCAATGAGTCTACCTCATACCATCCCAAAACAGGTTCACTCACCGGTACAGGTCGAGGGGCATCCAGATTCCTCATAATCGGTACTGTTGCCAGCCCAATTACCACCTGGTGCACATCAGTTTAAGTATCATCGCACACGAACGACGAGGACCACGTACAAAAGGTCAGATTGATGACGATATAGTTGGGTCCGAAATGCGTCGCGAAATCGCAGTCCGTGTTCGGGAAATACGCCGCGGGCTCGCCCTATCAACGTCATGAGCGACCTGTTTCAAGGAGGACACGTGCATCGATTACCCAAGTCTTGGTGTTGACCGTTTGCCCAGGATGCGATACTTCGGAGGGAACATCCATGCTGTAACGTCCCCAAAAGTAGATCGAGATGTATGACGAACTCCGCTCGATCGCATACCTGATCGGATTTGTACATCTCTCGATGGATCACATTTGAGAAACTCACCAACCACCACCATTGTTGTTAAAGCCCGGACCAAAGCTCTCGTACTCGGCGAGGGCAACACCACAGCCTGCACCGTTGTCGTCGTAGACACTGCAGTCCGTCACCAAGCTCCTTCTTAATATGACCCGTGTCAATCGAGGAGTGTCATCATCAACCACGAGGAACGTACCCCGTCATCGTTCGCTCGGTTGGCATGGTGCAATCTGGGTAAAATGAGGAAACGCATTCTAATGCTATCTGGGCACTTACTTGCGCTTGTATGTAGAGTTGACTGGTTGGGCGATTGGTTATTGACACCTTCGACAATATCCACTTCGCCCTGTAACGCTGACGTTAGT
>JBBPLP010000783.1:0-12827 GCA_038089875.1 Fistulinella prunicolor
CACAGCCTTACGAAGGGGGTAATTCTTTGCCCCACCAAGAAATCCATTGACACCCAAGGGGTTGCCACTCTCTTTTTTCACAAAGTCTACTCCTGATTCGGTCTTTATGACCGCATCATCTCCGACCGAGGCCCACAATTCACCTCTGCCTTCGCCAAGGAGCTTGGAAAGCTCCTCAACTACACCCTGGCCCTCTCCACCGCCTACCACCCGCAGACTGATGGCGAAACCGAATGAGTTAACCAAGAAGTCGAAACCTACCTCCGCATCTTCTGCAGCAATGCCCCCACCACATGGGCCGACTCCATCACACATGCGGAATTCGCGCATAATCACCGCCCTCACTCTGTCACAGGGCAATCTCCATTCTATCTCATGATGGGATATGAACCCCGCACCCTTCCGTCGGTTCTTGCCGACACTTCTATCCCCACACTGGCGGAACACTTAAAAACCCTAACTGCGGCCTGGAACAAGGCCCTCGCCGCTCACGAGCTTGCCCACCAAACTATGGCTGCTCACAACCACAAGAAGTTTACTCCCTTCGTCAAAGGAGACAAAGTCTGGCTCAAAGCCCGCAACCTCAAACGCCTCGTCGCCAACCCCAAGTTCACCCCCAAACGGGAAGGACTGTTAAGGCCGGGTCAACTCCAGTCTAACTCCGACGCTTATCGGAGCTGTGGACGTGTAGAACTTGGCTTCAGCGACTTGTAGCAGAGCACTGCGCCCTTGACTTCTATCCTTGGTGTGTCCTAGTATTTCGGAGTGTCGGAGACGAGCAGGAAACAAGACAGGTAGAGGATTCGGATTCGGAGTTATCCTAAGACGATTACTGGCTAGAGTACATGGCGGAGTATCTACGAGTTTATATACAGAGAGTCGGACATCGCATTAGTAAGTCGGAGCAGTGTCCATGAGTAAGACGGAGAACTAAGTAAGCGGAGCCGGAGAATGGAGACAAGAATGTACGGGAGGAAAACATAACCGGAGGGCGGAGCTGTGCAAGCACAGGATCGGAATGTACCTAGAAGCGAGACTAAAACAAAAAGAGAACAAGAGCGTAACGTAACTAGAATGGAGCGGAAGTCCGAAGGCGGAGGACGAAGTCCGGAGGTGTGGAGGTGAGGAAGAGCGAAGGAGGATCGGAGAAGGTCGGAGGTGAAGTCGGAGGACGTCGGAGATGGATAGGAATTCACGCATGTGACAAGGACCCTTCACCATCACGGAAGTCCTATCCCCAATAGTCTACAAACTCTGCCTCCCATCCACGTGGAAGATCCATCCAGTCTTCCATGCCTCCCTCTTATCACCCTATTGTGAAAACGGCGTACACAGGCCTAATTTCTCCCGCCCTCCAGCAGAACTAATAGCCGGAGAAGAGGAATACGAAATCGAACAGATCTTATGCCACCGCGGAGCTCCGTCCTTCCGCTCCTTCCTGATCCGATGGAAGGGCTACTCTGCTTCCGATGACTCATGGGAGCCCGAGCGGAACCTCAAACATTCAAAGTCCCTTCTCGAGGACTATAAGAAACGACATCCCACCGCGTTCCCTCTCTCCATCCGCTCCATCCACCTTCACTCCCAAATGTCCATCGGTCCCACCACCCCTTCCACCCTCTCCACCGTGTCCTCCCTTCCCGCATCCACCGTCCACGAGGAAGACACCTCCTCCGTCGTCCCTTCTTCTGTGTCCCCCTCCATCGCCGAAGAAGATATTACCGCTGCCCGCGCAATTACCACCATCGTCCTTCCTGCCAACATAGAGGTAGACGACGACGACCACTACTCCACTATCGCCCACGCCCCGTGGACCTCCACCGCCACATTCAAGGAACTCCTTCAACCTCGCACCTACACTCCCCCCATCACCCCCTCTCATGTCGCCAACATCCCTCTTGCAGAGCGACTCTCTGATCCTCCTCGTGGTGTGCATGCTGTTGATGTACCTGCTCTCGCACACAACTTCCGAGACCCCATCACAAACGAAGAGGCTACCCGCATCCGGAGACTCCTCAAACACCAACAGATCGGACGGGCCATCGATGCCCACGTAGATACATATGTCCTCCCCCTTTCAATACCTCATCAAAGTTTGGCTCCACCTCCAAACCTCCCTCCACATCATGACCCTCAGGCAACCACCCCACACCATGGCTGTAGGCGACAGCTTTATCCGCACGGTGCTCGAACTCGCCGAGAACAATCTCGTCAACTTGATGTACCAGCTCAACTTCGACAAGTTCGTCGAGGATGTCCAGCGACACTGGCATGAAACCACTACCTCTCCCTCCACCTCCTCATCCCCCCTCGACCCAGAAGAAGAGGAGACTCTTATCCGCACCGACGAATGGTGGACTGGACATGAAGGCCAGGCGCCCCTTCCTCTCTCTCATCCCCGCTTTGCAGAAACCTGTTATATCTGTTCGCGCCTCGGCCACATCAAGGTGGACTGCCGCTACTACTCTTGCCCTATCTGCCAACGCCCCGCCCCAGGCCACCTTCCATGCCGCTGCCCTTCAGAACACCACCGTGTCCCACCACCCATCATCACCTTGTCCTCATCCTCTTCATCCTCTGGCCGAACGGCCTCCTCCTCCTCTTTGGGCGCCCGAACCTGTACTTCCACCCGAAATCAGGAAAATATTGTGCCACTTCCTGTCGCCGCTCCTCGCCCCCGCCGCACCACCACTACCCGCATGCGCCCCTACGGGCATCCTCGCCCCGTGCGTCGCACCTCTTCTCCCTACAAATATGGAGATGAATGGGACGACTCTGCCTATGCCAATGTCACCGGTTTGCATACCGGGTTCATCGATATCTGACAAATGTTCATCGTGGACTCCATGCTAAAATGGGGGTAATGTTATGATTGGTACCACCCCCTATCTTTTCTTTTCCTTTCACCTATGTTAACCCTTACAATAACCTTCGCCGTTGAGCCCCGCTTAGGTTCTCCCCTTTGCCCCAACCCTTTGCCCATCGGACCGCTTACTATTTAGCGCTGACTCATGTGCAGTTGTATTACCAAGGCCAATCGGCCGATTACTCATTTCCGCTTACCTTTTGCTGATGTCATCATTCTTCGCGATTCCATCGCATTCCATCGATGACTCACATTCTTCGTCATCACTTCCCTTTTAATACTTTCCACACCTGCCCTGAACTATGGCTCTTACGTATATAAACCTGACGATACCCTCGATGTACCCTAAGTTAGACCTACCAGAATCTAACCTCATACATCGCTCTTCTGGCCGGATTTCTATAAGTCCTCATCGTACTTTGAGTCGACGCTCTCTTCTATGCCTTTACGGCTGTTCTCCATCCAATGCCTTCAAGGCCATCTGCAAGGACCCATTGCATGCTCTCCTTGTCCTAGTTGACTGACGCTCACTATAGCCATCGACTACCGCGCTTCCCACCTGAAGCTGTCCACTTGAGGTCCTCTGGTTCTATGCTAGCATCCATGCGAGCGTAACACAGTACATGTGGCTAGGGGCTAGACCTCACTACCTGTGCGCTCACAGCCTTCATTTAATCTCTGTGCTGCATAGGGCTATGCTCGGCTATGCCGATGCTCCTTTTCTTCTCTTCCATATGATGCTGCACATTCCTATGCTTGGCTGTGCCATAGCCTTGTCATATCCGCTGCCTTGAGTGCAGCATGCGTTCTGATGGACTTCTATAGAACATTCCACGTACCGCCTTGATGGTTATAGTATTGTATCGGTAGATCCTGTACAAACATGTACAAACCTTAGAGTAGTATATAAACCCTCCGGGTTCAAGGCTGGTTTTCCCAGTCTTGTTCTCTTGGAGTTTTCCCTTCGAGACAATCTCTTGGCCTGACAAGCCTCTCTACATCTAGCATCAAGTTGCCTTCGTCACAATCTCTGATTTATCATTGGTTGTTTCGTCGGTCATTTCACACCCCTCATCTTGTCAACTTCGAGAACCTCCTCTTGGAGTTCGCCCACGCTGGCTACACCCTAGACTCCAAAGTCGCAGGGATGATGCTGCTGGCAAAGGTACCAGCCCAATATGATGTGGCTATCCAAAGCCTCATGTCATTGGTGGACAGTGAGAAGAAGCCAATAGACCCTACTGTGGAACATATGTATTGCGAAAGCATTGAAGCACACATGGGATACCAAGGGGCTCCAGCAGGCCCACAGCAAAGGCCAACAGGCCAACAAGATCAGTGCTGTCAAGCGCCACAACAAAGGCAAGGCCCCCACCTTCAAGGATTACAAGAAGTCTGGCAGAACCTCAATGGAGAAATCTGAAGAGAAGCCCACTTGGATGAAGAAAAAGGAAAAGAACACAAGGCGCAAAGCCAAGCATGCTGAGGTGGCCATTAAGGACACTGAAGCCTCTAACTTCGCCTCATTAGCCTGGATAGGCCCCCTTCTCCATACATCTGTTGATCTCTTGGTCCCTGCCGTGGACCCCCCACTCGCTGGCTCATCAGCCAGCTTCCTTTTACCAAGATGCATTGCAAGTGGAGCACCTTTTGACTTGTGTGTCCCCAAGGCTTTTAGCCTGGCACATCGCTTGGGCATCCAGCCCACAAGTGAAACAATTTGAAAACTCGATTCCACAATGGTGTCTGCCGCCACCATCTCTTTCTTAATCACCGTGGAAGCTAAACTGCTCAACAAGTGGAAGCAAGCCTGGTGTGAAATCCACTCCACCTCTAGGACCACCTGGGATAGTGAGGACAGCGATGATGACGACTGGCCCATCGGCCCAGTAGTCCCACTAACTCACAAGGAATGCAAGGAGATCTTAACCCCCATGGAGGACTCATATTATGACCAACTGGATTGGTCAATTGAGGACGATTGTGCAATGGATGGCGTGTCCCCACTGTATGTCCATCCATTTAATTCTATTTCTGATTACTCACCAAGGCCACATATCCCCTTTGGAATAGCTGCGCAGGTATGTAGTAATGTGTTGTGGATTTTTTCCTGCTGCTCAGACAATGTGGTAGTTAGTAGCTTACAAGCAAATGTAACTACCATACATGAGCAATCCAACACCTCAGTGTATTGTTCTTTTCGATGCTGCAAGCTTGAGTAAGAAAAAGTGTGGATGTAAGCATAAATGAATAGAAAATCAAGAGAATCAGTGGATCTTGGACTAGGGAGCTTCCTTCCACTTTACGCCGGATAGATCTGATTTTGTTGATTACATTTCATTACCAAAAGACAAGTGGATACTGGTAAGTACTGTGGCTGGTATGATTTACATCATTGGCACTGGCAAGGTTTTGATCTGATGGTGTGATGAAGATCATGGAAAAGATTACATACTCCTGTTGTATGACATTGGTCACTTCCCTGCCAAATCGGCAGTAAAACTTATATCCCTTGGCCAGTTAATGGTAGCTGGCGCAAAAATTCATGGAGATGCCAGCCGTCTTACCATAACATATGGTGATGGCAAGCTTTTAGCTCATTTCCTCCCTGGCTGACATGGCTGTAACATGTATATGATTGAAGCTTTACCGCTAGATCAGGGGCATTCTGTGAATGTAGGCACCATTACCTATGACATTCTATACTGCTGCTTTGGGCATCCCTCCAAGGATCGCCTACATCATGTGCATGGTTTCCCTTCAGAAGTAGAGATACCAACTATGGATACTCTTTGCCTGGGATGTGCTATGGGCAAATTGCCCAACAAGTCCTTCGGACCAATCCAGCACCAGTTGACACTAAAACCTTTCGAGGTAGTCCACTTGGACTTAAAATCCTTCTCCATTTTGTCTTATGCAAAGTATAAATACATGATGGTGTTCATAGATGAATTCACCAGAGGTGTTTGGGTTATCACCCTGCATACAAAAGACACAGCTATCAAAGCTGCCCGCCAGTTTATCAAAATGGCAGAGGTTTAGTTCAATGCCAAAGTAAGAGGATGGATGTCTGATGCTGGAGGAGAATTCAAGTCCAAGGCATTTGATGGCATGCTCAAGGGGGAGGGCATAAGCATTTTAACTTCAGCCCCCCACACACCCCAACAGAACGGTAGAGCCGAACGCATGATGTGGACCCTGTCAGATGTGTCAGAGAGTCTCAGGCATGAAGCATGTCTCCCTGAAAGTTTGTGGGAATTCACCTTTTCTCATGCTGCCCACTTGTACAGTACAATCGTTTACCAAAACAAGGTCTTAATTGGTGAACATCATATGAGCTCCTAAATGGTAAAGCTCCTGATGTGGATCACCTGTGCGTCTTAGAATGCGATGCCTATGTGCACTTACATACCACAGGATGTCTAGGTGAATAAATTAGCCCCTAAATCAGAACTTATGGTTTACATAGGCGTTGCCCCTGAGAATTCCAGGAACTACCTGTTCATGAGATCCCCCAACAATGTACTGTTCACATCAGCGCATGCATTATTTGACGAAGTGCTATTTCCTAAATGCATGAAAGGAAAGGCAAATGTAAGACCTACACAAGGCAATGACCCTTCACCCTTGACGTTATAGCCTAGTAGTCATCTGAAGCAGAAAGCAGTTGAGTTCTCTCCTGCTATAGCCATGAATGATGAAGATGACAATCTTCCCCATCAACCTCCACATTGTATGTATGCTCACTCCACCTCCTGTCCCTCCTTGCACACCCTTACCATGCCCTGTACTAGAGCTACCCGCCGTGCCTAGATGCAAGTGCAGAGCTCCTCCACCACCTGCAGTCCTTTTCCCCTTGCAACAACCCCAAAGACAGCATTGCGTGCCTAACTGGCCTGGCAACATCTATGGTGATGACCATTCAGTCTAGCAGGAAAAGTTGGCAGACTCAGAGCGCAGATGGCGTGACATTACCAGTACTAGCCTATCTTCTCAGATGCCTGGTCAGTTTAATCCCAGCATACCCAATGAGAGAGTTCCTCCCATGTCACCACAACTGGAAAGTGAAGATGATGTAGAATGGCTATGCTGAGAAGGAGGAGCTAATCTGATGGCATTTTTGATGTTCAAGGTGTTACCTCAGGTACACAATGCCTCTGCAGAGCAAAAACTGTACCGCAAATGGACTTACAGGGACATCCAATCACTTTCCACAGCTGCTCAGGAGAAGTGGAAAGCTGCATGTCGATGTGAGCTAGATATGCTACAAGACTGAAATGTCTACAAGTTGGTTGACAAACCACTTGGCTGCAAGGTCATAGACAATCGCTGGGTATTTGACGTCAAACCTGATGGTCGTAAACAGGCCTGACTAGTAGCAAAAGGATTCTCCCAGATCGAGGGAGTTGATTTTGATCAAATATTCTCTCTGGTGGTTAGGTTTGAGACAGTCCAGCTTATGCTGGCACTTGCCACCTTGGAAAACTGGCATATGGAGGCCGTAGATGTTTGATCAGTGTACCTATATAGAAAACTGAAAGAAGAGATATTCATGAAGCAACCCGAAGGTTTCAAAGTCCCCAGGCAAGAGCACAAAGTCTTATGGCTGTTGTGCGCCCTATATGGCCTAAAACAGGCCGGACTCACCTGGTGGGAAGCACTCAATGAGAGCATGAAAGATCTCAGATTCGAACAGCTGAAATTAGATGCTGGTATATTTTTACATAGAAAGAAAGGCACAACAATGGTCGTTGCGATCATATACATTGATGATACCATCTTCTGCAGCCCTGACAAGGCCATTGTTGACGAAGTAAGGGCACTCTTTTCACTCTATGCCTCCCAAACTGACCAGGACAAGAAAGATGCCTGGATCACAAAGGATCAGCAGGCTCAGGCCTTCTTGAGGTTTATATGGACAGCTCGCTTCAGCACTCAACCCAGGAGACTTATGTTCCTATAGGAACAGTCACCCATCCATCTCTTACCAAGGCACTTTGGGACAGAGTGGCTTTACTCTTTGCCCGTAGAGGCATCACAGGACTATTCCATTCTTTTTCAGAATTGATCCAATACTGCATTCCCAACACCATAGATCTCTCAGCACATCTGAACAAAATTCGGTTGCTTTATTCTGATCTCAGCATTGCTGGATTGGATCTTCCTAACAACCTCAAAGCAATGATCATACTCAATGCTTTACCATCTGGTTTCCATAATACAGTTTTGACTATAGTCCAAACCACCCCTATTGCTGATTTTACACCAAATAATGTAATCCCCAAGATCCTATCTGAGGTAACTCTTCGCTCTACAGGCCACTCTCTAGCACACCGTACAGTATCTCTTTTGCTGATGCTAACCACATTTCTGTGGTGAAATGCACTGCTAACAACCCACATTGTGAACATTGTGGAGGTGCTGTCATAACCCAAAAATCCCTAAGTACAACTCTGGACACCTTTGAGTGTCATCTCTAATCTCCACTGTGTTTACACCTAGATGCAACTCTGGGTTCTCCAGAGTTATACTTCTTGTTCCGTTTTCTCTCTGTTTCCATATATGTCTCTTCTTGTATTCTGTTTAGTATTAATCTCACTTCCTGTTTCCCTCCAATCCCAGTGCACTGCTTGCAGTGCACAGCTCCAGCTTTCCTGTTCTCCAGACTTCTGTCTTACTCAGATCTTACTAAGTTCTTACTCAGCTACACAGCTCCATCTTGGATATCCTTACTAATGAACTCAAACTCCAAGTATACATATAAAACCTAGTTACTCCACTGTACATACATCAGTTTGAATATTAACTTAGACTCAACTCCTTTTTCTTCTGATCAAGTCTTCAGACTTACTCTGACCCCCTCTGCTCGATTTTGTTGCCAGTCAATTAAGTCTTTACATCTGACCTCTGAAATCCAGGACAGACTCTGCCAAGAGGCACAGTACTCTGCTCTGAGTTGCTGAAGCCAAAGTTCCACCTCCTTCACAACTCTGCCATTAGACACTGGAGTTATCCAGAGTTGACCCAGTCTTGACCACACCTTTCTGACCATTGCTGGGGAGTTTATGGTAAACCCATTTTAGGTTCCAAACCTTCTGGGAATCACTCTCAGAAGAGACCTCAGCAAAATACTGGACAGGTTCCTTCCCAAGGCAAGTGGCAGAAGGTGAATGCCTATAAGGCTCACCAGCAAAAGAAGGATCAAAAAGGCAAAGGGAGGGCTAATGAGGTTGATGATATCGCCTATGCTGTTGATGGCATGGATCTATAGGAAAAGGAAGAGGAGATGGAATGTGGAGAAATAGACGAAGAAGTGAACTATTGCTGGAATGGTGACTTAGATGATGATGGGTTCACATCCATCACTAGACCCTCAAATGTCCAGTTCTTTCTAGCCAGCTTCCTTCCCCTTGAATTCTCTTGAAGGAGAAAGTGGAGCAAAAACATCCAACAAGAGGACCACCCAACCTGCAAAGCATAGAGACCACAAACCCATAGAAGCTTTCTATGGAGATACTAGATGAAATGCTGATGGTATCTGGAAAGGAAAGGATACTGGTCAAGACTATGTGGTTTGAGATGAGAAAGGAGCTTACAGTATGATAATGTATGTGGACACTATGATGACAAATATTATTGGAGTTATGACTGGTATCCTGTGCATATTTGCACTTTGACTGAGGAGAAAGCTGAGTTTTATCAAATCCATTGGCTGGTTGATAGCAGTTGCTCTCACCACATCTCACCCTTTCTGGATGACTTCTCCAGTCTTTCCAATTCAAAGATAGGTGCAAAGACCACCAATGGAGATCAGCTAGAGATGACTGGTCCTGGAACTGTTGTCTTCTATCAAGAGATGAAAGATATGTTCACCAAAGTCATCTTGAATGACATTTGGTTTGCTCCATCTGCTTCACATCAACTTTTGTCAGTTACCACACTCACAACTAAAGGGTTCAAGTGCAAAATTACATCCAGTACCTGTTGAGCTTCAGGTCTCTAATCCTTACGCCAGAGGCTTATCGGGGGAAGACCATCTGCTATGTGCAGGACGCATCGACTAACCAGTGCAAACACCTATCTATGTACTCTGTACTTTACATGCTACTCACCAGATATGGGGGCTAAGGGACTTGCAGTAGGTGTGAGTTGGTAGCAGTGGTAATAGAACAAGAAGTGTTATTCAAACTCAGCCTAAAAGCGGAGTTGATATACTAACTACTATACAGTTATTAGTAAGTGTTTCACATGTATCTCGTGCACTACGTATGTCCATATGTTACTACACTGAGTTCTATTTAAGATCGGCAGTAGCCTCATCGACGTTCCCTTAATGGTACTTGCCAAGTATGGCTAGGTATAGTCACATTCAACACTCCTCCTTGCTAAGTATACCAGGTATTCGCAAGCGTATTTCAGCTCTAACCCTAGTCATCTTGGTGGGAGTTGTAGAAGACTAAGCCTAATTTCGATCTGAATTGGTCAATCTTTACATGCCTGAGATTCTTTGTAAATAGATCTACAGGGTTATCAGATCCTTCTATATAGAAGATTTCAATGAACTTATCCTGTACGTATTCACAGACACTATGCCATTTAATAGCTATGTGTTTGTTCTGTTTTTCCATGACTGGATTTGTAGCCATGAATATGGATCCTTGATTATCCACATATGGGGGTAGGTGTAAGATTGTAACCAATTTCACCAAGCAAGGTCCTGAGCCAAATCACTTGTTTGCTACAATCAGACAACGCAACATATTCTGCTTCAGTGCTTGAGTGTGAAACTCTATCCTGTTGAGAGGATTTCCAGCTGAAGATGCAGTTCACTAGTTGGATGAACCAACCCGTCTGTGAGCATCTAGTGTTCAGGTCAGATGCCCAATCAGAATTGGTGAAAGCGATTAAACCCGCTTGTGATTTTCTGTCAAACACCATTGAGTAATGGTGGGTGCCTAGAAGGTACCGGCACATGTATAATGCCTTATCGACATGTTCCTTTGTCAGGTTCACTGCATTCTTAGACATTGCTGTCACCGCATATGTGATATCTGGTTGAGTTCCAAGCATAATATAAAGCAAGGATCCAATGACCTATTGGAATCTAGATCAAATGTCTGGGTCGACTGGCCTGTTGCGACGAATTGGATAATAACCCTGAGGCAGTGGAGTGGGGGCGATCCGTGCATTCTGCATTCCGAATTGCTCTAAGACCTTCTCCAAATAGGTACATTGGTCTATCAAGATCTTTTGACCTTTGCAGCAGATTCTCATGTGCAAGAATTCTTTGGTGGAACCTAGGTCCCTGTTAAGGCCGGGTCAACTCCGGTCTAACTCCGATGCTTATCGGAGCTGCGGACATGTAGGACTTGGCTTCAGCGACTTGTAGCAGAGCGCTGCGCCCTTGACTTCTATCCTTGGTGTGTTCTAGTATTTCGGAGTGTCGGAGATGGGCAGGAAACAAGACAGAGTAGAGGATTCGGATTCGGAGCTGTCCTAAGACGATTACTGGCTAAAGTACATGGCAGAGTATCTACGAGTTTATATACGGAGATGCGGACATCGCATTAGTAAGTCGGAGCAGTGTAGCTGACTGATCTATGAGTAAGACGGAACTAGGGAAAACCGGAGCCGGAGAACGGAGACAAGAATGTACGGGAGGGAACATAACCGGAAGGCGGAGCTGTGCAAGCACAGGATCGGAATGTACCTAGAAGCGAGACTAAAACAAAAAGAGAACAAGAGCGTAACGTAACTAGAATGGAGCGGAAGTCCGAAGGCGGAGGACGAAGTCCGGAGGTGTGGAGGTGAAGAAGAGCGAAGGAGGATCGGAGAAGGTCAGAGGTGAAGTCGGAGGACGTCGGAGATGGATAGGAATTCACGCATGTGACACATCCGCTGTGAACTGAATGGGAGCCCCGACATTGCGAACTGCAGGGGCAAAACTATGGAAAAGTTCAAGTTTCGGAATTTCGAAGTGGTCGATAGGGCCCGATGTACCACGGCGCAATCCGGCATCAATGACTGCTTGTTTGAACCTATGAAATTCAGCCAGTGAATCCACCATAGAAGCGATAGACGAGTCGGTAAACGTGGGTGCTTGAGCCTTGTAGATGAAATCGACCGCAGCTCGGACAGCACGAACGAAATCCGGGTGGACTGGTCCAGCGATAGATGCGACGATCGTCCGTTGCAGATCTCGGTGTTCACGACCAGTCATCTGTTTGATGTGTGAGACACCGTTTGAGAAGTGTCGCGTACCCACCCGCTTGTGCTGACTCTGGTAGCGGGCATCTAGCTCATCTTGACCCAGTCCCTCTTTACACCACTTGAAAATGTGATCGAAAAAAAACTTATGCAAGGTGTGGAGGATTTTGGGGGTAAGGAAAATCGCAGGGTCCACAAAACGCCAGTCCCTCCAAAATGGGAGGTGTACACCGCTGAGATTCATCTGTTTCACAGCTTCCAAGAATTCGCGAACCTTCCATGGATTGATACGCTGAGCAAGGCAATGTAGTTGTTCAAGAGTATGCAACCCTGAACGGGGCGGGCTGGGGGTGGCGGCAGAGAATTGGGTTTTGGTGGCAAGGGTTATAGGCGATGAGTTCTGTGAGACGCATGCAATCATGAGCTGTTCCGGTAGGTCGGCCATGTAGCCAACAAGGGGAGTGAAGCAGTAACGTTGGAATCCACCTGGATCTGCCATGTATGCACCTTGAGCAGCTACTGATTTCAAGGAACCACACACAATATCCATACACCGGTGCCAGAGTCTCGCTTGGAGGACAGCTGTGTAGTCGCCATGTGCAACAAACTGAGGTATTGGCATGTATGCGATGCAGGACCATGCGTGAGCCGTTGCCTTCATGCGTAGTTCAGAGCGGATGTTTCCTATCGTTAGGAATAGGGGATGCATTTCAAGATTCCCAGTTTGTCTTGAAACGGGAGTTTTGTCGGAAGC
>JBBPLP010000784.1:0-12819 GCA_038089875.1 Fistulinella prunicolor
GATGCTGCTTTCAAATTAGTCGGTCCGATGGTGCTCACCGGCAGGACGTTCGCGGCACTTTGATGTGGGACACAACACTACACCAAATGAACCCACCCAATAATCTATGAAATTACCAGGTACAAAATATAAGAGAGAAGAAAGATGAATAATCTATGAGGTCTATCCATAGTTACCACCACCGCATCTCTGACCAGAGCAGTGGGCTAAACACAACACACGCTGTCCAAAACTACAGGTTAAATCCATGTTAGCCGAACGTAGTTGCGAAGGATGAAAAGTTGAACGACAGACCACTTTCACGCTCTTAATCAAGAGGAAGGGGTACTCCGACACAGATGGGGCTACAAGCGTAGGGCTAGCCTTACTATTCGGGTTATGGATGGGCCGAGGGTGAGTAAACATGACCCATATCGAATAGAATGCCACGAGATAGAAGTGGTAAAATAGAAGCGCGGGGGATGGAGCGATGCTGTGAACAATAGTTTGAATGATGTGAGATTTCGAACAGAGGCCTCGAAGGAACTTACCCAGAAAGAAGGGATACAGGACCACGGACACATTCGCCGCCGCATTCAAAGTACTTGAAACAGCCGTTTTGGAGTACCGCAAGATATTCATCTATGGTACCATTCGTTTCAGTATTGCAAAGATTACCAAGCAAGTACATACCATCTGCGCCAAAGAGGTCATACAACGCAACGCTGAGGATATTTATCGTTGACGCCAACGGCTTACGAGCCCAGTGCCAGCGAGCGAGCATATCAGAGATCTGATTCCAATTACTGTAGTTCTCGACCTTGCCGAGCATCTGCGCTAGTAAGACCACGTCATTTAGAGCAACGGTCATTCCGCCACCGGTAAGGGGATGCCGCATATTCCAGGAATCACCGAGAAGGAAAACGCCTTCTTTGGTGCATTCCCCGCCTTGTTCTACAGCAGGTAGAAATGAGTTTGGCATGCGGCGCAAGCGATCTCTATCCAGTGCTTCTTGAATAGGGGCATGTAGAGATGCGGGTAGCTGAGGGACGACATTTGTGAGAATATGACCCTACACCACATGTCAGTGGGGGTATTATGCAAGAGGAGAATCACTCACCTTAAGGTCTGACGGAAGTGGGTTTTTCACATCTACCAGCATGCGGGTATCGTGTTGTGATATTTGGTATAGGAGGACTGGTCCGTGTCCTTTGACGAGAGCAACCGTGCCATGTTGAGGTATGGGTAATTGTGCATCCTTGAGGATAGCACCGATGAAATGGCTGTGCGTTGACGACTGACGGGCAGACTTGCCCATAACTGCATTTCTGAAATTTGAGAAGCATCCGTCCGCGATAATGACCAGGTCTGCAAAAAAGGCTGTTTTGGGCTCGTCTCCGGTAGGAGATGAACGCGTAGCACGAACGCCAAGCACTCGTTTGGTGTGTTCGCATTCTATGAGTTCATTCGCTGTAGCTTCGATCACGTCCACGCCTGGAGCACGCTTGGCATACTCTCTCAAGCGCATGATAAACCTCCCATGGTGAAAGCTGCGACCTTTCCGCCCGTCCGGATAGGGAATGTGAACGAGACCACCAGACTGTACCACACAATAACCGTGCTCTGGAATGGAATCAATTTCCTCCAAGGCATCCTCCAGGCCGAGTTTCTGTAAAGCAGCGACACCAGCAGGTTGCAGCAACTCGCCGACTATCCGGTCCGGCTCTGACAGGGAGCGTTCCAGCAGCGCGACACGAATGGGAGAGCGGCGTATTTTCGATGTTATAGTAGAGAGCGCATGAGCGAGTGCTGAGCCTGCAATGCCTGCGCCAACGATGAGGATGTCGTAGTGGTTCGAACGCATTTTGCTGGAGGGTCGACCTGGAGAGAGGATGGACAAAATTCGGATGCGACCAGTTTACATATGATTCTCGCATCGTCAGAGTTATGGCCTGCTGACTCAGCATGCAAAAAGTGGGCTCACTCGACACAGCGGCTTTGCGGCATCCACCACTTCCACCGCCCGTCCAAGCAGAAATTCACCACAGTACTTCAAGGTAATACTGAACGAAATAAATTGATAGAAAAGTGAGTAAGATCGTCGAATTTTGGCCACATGCCGAAATGCCGAGAGCTGAGTCTGGAGTTTCGCGTTGGCTTGACCTGCACGCCGGTAAGGACGCCTGTGGAAGTCAAGAACAAGCAAGCCATGTAATATGGCTACCAAAATATCTCCTAGCTGGAGCAATATTCCTTGTCCACTGATCACTCAGTCGTTGGTAGAAACCTGGTGCCGAGCGGAGCGTGAACGCGGCACCCGTGACACTCTGTGACGTCCTGTGACCGCCGTGCTGGCGGCCCGCCTGATGGAAGCACATCACCGCCAGTATGTACGTGAGTGGCAAACATCGCTAGCATCGATATGTTCCATTGGATGATTGTAGGGCGTTGTATTAGCGGCTTTTGGTTCACTGCGTTGGGCGTCTAAACTTGCTTATGTAAAACCTCGATGAACATTCAAGCTCTGATTCATCCGAGTCGCCGACTCGTTGCCAGTTGAAGTCATGACACTACACAACACTGCACACTGAGTTGTGACCCAGGTTGAGCCGTTCAAACGAAGTCTCCGCAAACAACTGAGCCGGTCCGAAACATACAACATGGCAGCGCCGCTGCTCACATTTCACAAGGAAATTTTGCAAGAGATTCACGACCCGTCCACGAGCGACCTGCTCATCCTCGCTCGCGGTCTCGGACTACGGCGATTAATATGCACTCTTATGAAGATTTACGACTCTCCACAGAGTCTCGTTCTCCTGGTGAACGCTGCACCGGAAGAAGAGGTTGCTATTGGCGAAGAACTTGGTATCATGGGCTGTCGAAAGCCTGGTTTGCGTATCGTTGGTTATGAAATGGGCAAACGAGATAGGTATGTCTTTGATTTACCACCTGAAGGATGTAAGGTGCTTATATTCGCCAAGACAGGATCTGTATAAGAAAGGCGGCCTTATTTCAGTGACGTCTCGGATATTAGTCGTCGATATGCTACAATCCGACATACCCATCGAACTCATCACCGGTATTATTGTTTTGCACGCCGAAAGGTACTCTCTTATTCGCATCAGGTAACGCGACTATGAACACGCTTCCCCAGAGTGACGGCGCTCGCATTGGAAGCGTTCATCGTTCGACTGTATCGTGAAAAGAACTCAACGGGGTTTTTAAAAGCATTTTCTGATCAGCCCGAATTCATCACCAGCGGAATGTCGCCCCTGAAAAATATCATGAAAGAACTTCATTTGCGGACGGTTCACATTTATCCTCGGTCGGTCGCTTGAACGAGAAGAGAGTCATTCTCTGATATTAAACCATCAGATTTCATCAGTCTATCAGGGACACGCTCGAGAACCGCAAAGCCGACGTCGTCGAGTTGTACCAGCACATGTCCGAAAGCATGTCAGCCATTCACCATGCGATAGTGCAGTGCATGACCATAACGCTCTCCGAGTTAAAGCGCTCGAATACTTCGGTGGAGTTACATGTTCCATCCCGTTCCCAGTATGCTGACCCTGTGCTCTAGCTGGACCTCGACGATCTTAATGTTGAAAGCGCTTACTTCAGGTCGTTCGATGCGGTAGTGCGGAGACAACTTGATCCTGTGTGGCACAAGGTAGGACCGAAAACGAAACAGCTGGTGAGCGACCTTGCGACACTAAGACGTCTGTTAACGTGCGTGATTCTATTTCGAGAGCCTGCTCTGCGTTGATTGCATTTCGATATAGGTACCTGTTGTCCTACGACGCTCTTGGGTTTCACGCATACCTTGAGACGCTGGTAGCATCTAACACAACTACTGCGACAGGTACTACGCGACAAAATCAGTCTCCATGGATGCTTACAGACGCCGCCAACATCATTTTTCAAACTGCGAAACGTCGCTGTTACACCCTCTCGAAGACCAACGCTGACCGCCCATCAGCAGTAATTGACCTTGTGGATGATGACGATGCATGGGATGCCTTGGACGACATACAAGGACAGGGGATACGGCCACAAGCGAAATCATCAAAACCATGGGTCCCTGATGGCATGGACCTTGTTCTCGAGGAACTTCCAAAGTGGGATCTACTTGCGGACGTACTATATGAGATTGAACAAGAAATCATGAGGCAAGAGTCGCTTTCATCATGTGGGTATTCCCATATGCCTGATGCATCAGGTTTCTGAGCACGGACCTTTCAGACGGCCGTGGTTCGAATACCGTGTTGGTTATGACATCCTCACCCCAGTCCTCTGCTCTAGTTAGTGAATTCCTGTCAAAGATGAACATTGATGCGCCGAAAGGTGAACGAGGGAGGAAGATGATGGAATCGAAGCTACGTCGTTACCTGTACTGGAAAGGTAGACTGGCAACCCAGAAGGACGGCAAGAGCGGGGCGCCGGTGCAACCCGACAAACCTTCACCTCAAGCGTCTAGCAGTACCAATTCTGCGGGAATGAGTGAGGCATTGCAGAAGAAGGACAAAGAGAGGGCGGCGAGAAGTGCGAACCGACGAAGAATCCGTGGTGGTGCTCCATCTTCTACTGCACCGGGTAGACCCAAAGAGGGCCCAAAACCCGAGGAAGTGATCATCCTGGATGACAGTGAAGCGATTGTGACATTGTAAGGTCTCCTGTTCTACCGTACACGTTTCCGCCTCATCATGTCCATTCGTCCAGCCTAGGATCGCAGAGTACATCCATGAATGACCTTGTACCTGAAGTGGACATAGAACTACTGGAAGGCATGCTCGCCAGCCAACTCGATGCCGATTTCGACATGCAGTATGGTTTGCTTCCACCCCAACAGACCGTTATTGTACGCACCTACTCCGATGACACGGATGACCAAGTGCTGGTGGAAATACAACCCAAATTCATCGTGATGTTCGAGCCAAGCCTCGAGTTCGTACGTCGCATCGAAGTGTACCGCAATTCGAACCCAGGGTTGGGTGTGCGAGTCTACTTTATGGTGTATCAGCTGAGCTGCGAGGAGCACAAGTACCTGGCAGGACTCAGGCGTGAAAAAGAGTCCTTTGAGCGTCTCATCAGAGAGCGCGGTGTACGTGTTATCTCGTTCACAAAGCGATCCCATGTCCCACTCATCGTTCTCATCTAGTCGATGCTGCTTCCGATCTACGAAGACAAAAGGCTTGGGAGTAAAACCGGAGAGCAGATCATCAAATCGATCAGTTCACGTCTTGCGGGCGGACGAAAGGAACTGAGTACACAAGACTCCCAGGTATGTGGTACGTTTCCCTTTCTTGACGATCTCGTTGAAGTTGATTGGCGTTTGAGGTTATCGTCGACATGCGTGAGTTCCGGTCGACACTTCCTTCCTTACTGCATGCGTCAGGTCTTCTGGTCATTCCCGCGACGCTAACTGTGGGTGATTATGTTCTTACGCCCGATATATGTGTCGAACGAAAGAGCATACCGGACTTGGTTTCAAGTTTCAATAGTGGTCGTTTGTAAGTCGTAGTTCTGGTCCGCCTGTATCTCTGCTTCCCTGCTAATCCAACCCCAAAACAAGGTATACGCAGTGTGAATTCATGTCGGCGCACTACAAGCAACCCGTTCTGCTCATCGAGTTTGAGGAAAACAAGGCATTTTCCCTGGAGGTTTGTCCCTTGCATTCCCACCTATCTGTATGAGACTGAGCATCACATACAGACAGTCTCAGAAACGGCCAAGACATACGCGAAGCAATCAGCCAAGCAGCCTCCCAAGAAGGCCGGTGCGTCTACCGAACCTGACCGAGCGCCGCCCTCGATCCAATCCAAACTCGTCCTGCTCACGCTCCACTTTCCTCGCGTGCGCATCATCTGGTCGTCCTCTCCCTATGCGACGGCGGACATCTTTAACGACCTCAAAGCGAACAACGCCGAGCCGGACCCTTCTCGTGCGATTGCGATCGGGGCAGAAGAGGATCCGGACGTCGGTGCGGGGGTGAACGCGGCCGCAGAAGAACTCTTGCGCTGTATACCCGGCGTGACGGCGAAGAATATCAAGTATGTGATGAGCAAGGTGGGAAGCGTGCGCGAGCTGTGTGAGTTGGAAAGGGAGGAAGTGCAAGGGATATTAGGTGTCGAACCTGGGAAGCTCTGTTGGGATTTCATGCATCGAGGGGAACGGACGAGGCGGACTGGGGGAGGGCCGTGAGCCGGTCTGCGCTGGTGTTGTGACCGTCCGGACTGGAGAGCTCAAACGTTCATATTCAATTTCAATCGGAACAGTCTGGCGTCGATGCAGAAAATTCGGTAAAAGAACATCCTGGCCGCAGTAATATATAGTAATTCATAGTATCAGTGACAGCAAGTCTGTAAAGAAGGTTAGAAGAAAAGTTAGTGGGATGAATAAGACTCCTCAGAGATACAAGAACAAATTATCGTTGACCAGAACATCAAGAAAAGTGTCCGTAGCGTATAATCAAATAATGTCCAGCTCGCGTACACCGTTTACGAGCTTGTCTAGTATTGTGGGTGTGATCTCCTCTACCCGGACCATGACCAGATCCTCCGTAGCGACCCTTCTGTATGCTGCCACATTTCCAAGGTGCGGTGTAAGTAACAACGCACCAAATGGTTGTCTAAGCCGCACGAGAACTTGGAGGGCTCGCATCTGTTTCTCCGTCTCCGATATGGACGAAGGGGGCCGGAGAGATTCCGCATCCCCAGTGCTTACTATTGCATGCCGTCCACCAAATGGCCTCCCAAGACGGGCGACGAACCGCGCGGCGCGTGTTTGTGGGGCCGCCGATACGTGATTGGGGGCGTTAGAAACCGACGGAAGGTCTGCCATTCCAGAAGACTGGTCGTCTGTTTCCTCGGGTATCATTTCTGTTGCACTTCCGATAGGTTGCTGGCTAAGTAGGAAGTCGATCCAGGGGTGAATGAGGTATAGGGTTTTCAGCCGAGAGAGATCTTCTTTGGTCGTGATCTCCACAATCCCTAGCGCGCTTGTTTCCGCACGAAAAACTTGCCCTGAGGTAGTTCGGGAGGTTGACAATGATCCGAGTTTGAAAACGATGCACGGAAGCCTCATTCGCCTTCCTGCAAACAACGGCACAGGGAATCCATTCAATCGGTCGTACAATTTCATGACTGAGCTGAGATTGAGCGAGGATGCGCGTAATGCGGCAGTGGCTGCGTCCGGCTGAGTCCCTTCAACGGCTTGCGGAATATGAGATTCAGGCAACTGGCTGAATGCGGCGATTTCGGCAGGAAGGCAACTGTTGAAACTACCCGATCTCCCTGTCCATGCGAGGATGCTCGTATCTCCTGAGCTCATGAGTAGTTGTGCCAGGAGTTTCCCAAGCGCCTTGTCTCCATCGCCATACACGACGGGTAAGGAGACGGAGAATATTCCGAACAGTGAGTATGCTCCATCCTCTACTCGCGTCGTTTCCCGGGTCGAAGCCAGACGAAGTTTCTCCCGGATGTCATCCAGACCTGGTCGAAGCGTCATCAAGGCGCGTGCCGAGACACCCGTTGCTTCCTCCATTTCTGATATTATTTCAGGTGACTCCTTGTGGTTTGGGATGTCAAGATTCAAGTAGGGAGTCCAGTCCTCGTTATAGAAGCGGACCACTTTCGAGGCATGATATTCCTGAAGTGTCCATGCCCGCCTGTTCCATATGCTCCTCACAAGATCTCCACGTTGCGATGGAGAGCGAACGCCACGTAGAAGAACAGCCGTCAGGGAAGAGCCTTCATACCATTTGAACATGAGAACTAGGGCTTCCTGGAGTACATGATGATCAGCTTTGTTTATGCAACAGGTGTCGCTCCATGCCCAGTGAAACCCGGCGTCCCGCACAATCTTGCAGAACATTTGCAGTTTGTCGTGGGTAAGAGACTTTTCAAGTTCGTACACCACGGCACGGACAACCTTTTCAAACAATGGCTCGTTGTCTTCCCACTTATGCGAAAGCGTGGCATAACGATAGTATTCTGTAACTTCATGCGCGATGCGGGCATGATCGATGTGTGTGGTTATAGAGGAAACCAACTCCGCAAAGATGGGTTGCGATTCGAAAGAGGACATTTGCCCAGACTTGTCTAGCAGACGACCAGAATCGGTGTTGATGAGTACTAGCGGAGATTCACGAATAGCATTCTCGATGGCCGTCCGAATCGTCGCTTTCGTATCTTCTGGCCTGACATATCGACGAGAACGATCTACAAGATTATCAGGCAAATATCATCACGACATCATTCCACGCACCACGAATCTCTGGGTCGGATGATTGTGACATCTTCGAGAGCATCATTTCTAACACGTCTATCGCGTCGCCATAACGCCGGGCGCCACGTAAAGCAGTGTGCTTCCTCTCGTAACCCAACGGAGAAGAAGGATCGAGCTTGATTATCTAACGGCTCCTCATCAGGGAGTGTAAATTGTAGGAAAGTAAGATTAGGTACCTCATTCGCGTCGCGCAGTGCATCCTCCCACAGGCTCCTTGCTGCTCGAGCCCGACTCCGCTTGGAGAACAGGGCGAGAGTTGCAGGGTTTACGGAAAGCGCGGCTGAATACAAAGAGATGGCCTTGGCATATTGACGAGCATTCATTGCAGTGTCACCAAGGACTTCCAACTTTCCACAGCAACGAGATTTGAAGTCTGAGAGGGAGGTCATATAGGTGTCTCCTATATTATACAAGGGCACTCACCCACAATCCATTTTGCTTGTTCACCCTCTGACTCTTGCAATAATTCACTCGTCATTTCACGGAAACACTCCGTCGCATCCATTACGCGATCCAATGTTTCGAGACGTTCGCATAAGGCTCGATAAATTGTAAACTTCGGAACATTGAACTGAAGTAAAAAATATTAACATCCTAACGTATATTAGCAGAGGTACTCACCCCACTGGCAGTTGACAAGAGGTTCTTCCATGACCCATTCGTTAGTTCTACTCTTGCCACTCCGTCAATACGTTATCATGACCGAATGGAGACATCGGATTGAGCGTTACCACCTAACCATTCTATGTCAACAATAAACCCGCACAGAACTGAGACAACTTACCTGATTGGTGTCGTCCAAGGCTTTTGCCCATGATTTTTTTGCCACATGTACCTTGCTCCGCTTGACAAGAATGTCTTGCGGAACGACGGGGCTGCGGGATAACGCTGCTGAATACTGAGTAATTGCATCGTCGTATCGCTCGGCATCCGCTGCTACATCTCCGAAGCGCATCAGCTTTTCAGCACAGCGCAGCTTGAAATCTGAGAGAACACTGAAATGAATGCCGCTGCATCACATAAGGGATTCCTCACCAATGATCCACTTCATCTGCTCGCCGTGTGTGTCTGTTCCCACATCTAATTCCTCGACCATTTGCTGTAAACAGTCAATTGCGTCCATTATGTGATCCGTCATTTCAAGATGTTCGCATATAACTCGGTACAGTGTCGACCTCGGACATGGGAACTCCAAGCCAAAAGCATCAGGTACACCAGCCAAACAGAACGATGAGGAATACTGACAATTACAGCAGCAACCAACGCATCTCTCCACGGCCCGCTCGCCAATGTTGATTTTGCCCACTCTTTCAAAAGTCGTGTGGCCGTCAGTGAATTAGGGTTGACATGATCCACGACTGCCTCATCATGTTGGTTTACCTCGGATGCGGCGTCGCCAGAGAGATATCTGTGGGTGAAATCTGGAGAGACTCACTCATGGCAGCCAAGCGACTAAACCGCAAACTCACTTGAAACCCACTTCGTTCTGAGTTCACTGGTATAAATATCCTTGCCAAAAATATCTACCATCTCGACAAGAGACTCCCCTCCCTTGTTCGTGCGACCCGCCGCACACAGGGCTTCGCAGAGACGCTGTCGGATCGTGATGTCGAGATCATCAGACTTCCAACCAGTTATCTGTCAAAGACACGGACTGATCGTGAGACGCATCCATTATACCCGACTCAAGCTTACCAATGAGATTACCAAAAGGGGTCGAGTTTCGTGGCGTCGCACCTGGGTTCGTGCGCGTTCAAATAATGATATTGCACCCACATAGTCGCTACGCTCCATATGCGACTTTCCAAGAAGAAAGTATATATGTGCCTACTTGATATATCAGTAATGACATCAGGGAATGATAGTGTGGTATAAACGTGCCTGAACCACATAACATATTGAATTCGGGTGGGTCGTAGCGATGAGATGGTCCAATCGCGATATCGCATCATCATGCTCTCCAGCCATGAACGCTGTGACAGCCTAACCCAATAAAGCAGCTGGAGGGCAACGCAGTGTTGATGCGTTGAACACATACCTTGATTAATAAAAGGAAGTTGACGTCAGTTGAGCGGTGATGTTGAAATGCGATGTCGCAGGCTCGGTATCCTTCGAGTCTCTTCCCCTTGCCAACAAGGGCTACACTTTTTGCAATGTATCCAATGGCGGAGGGCTCGATTTCAATCGACTGAGCGTGAATTAGTGCCAACATACGCTAAAGTAGAAAAGGTGAAACCTGATTAGCATCATCAATTGCTGCATCCCACTGTCGCAAGCGTGTTCGGACGAGAGCTCGACTGGCGAGTGCATGATGACGTGGACCTTGAGGTTTGGAGATGGCTGTAGTCAACAACATTTCAGCGTCTGCGAGTTTATCGTCCTTCCACGAATGCATAGCAGTATCGTCGATTAGAATGTCTGGGTCACGGAATGTATGTAGACGAGGCAGTGGAATCGAAGCCTGCGTTAATCCTTCAGATATGCAACAATTCAGCAATACATAATGCTTACGGCAGATCTCGATATACGTTGGATGTCAATTTTCCCGTCCTTTCCACTAATTGCGAGAAAGCGGTTGTCCGGTGAGAACGCAATGGAAGATATGTCTTGAGTATATTGGATGACATGAAGCTGGACGTGTGTCGACATATCCCAAAGGATGACGGTACTGCTTGAAGAGTATACAATGAAGTCCGCATGTTGGGACAGGGAAATGCAAGAGTGAGAGCTGGTATCTGGAACTGGCCACTCCGAGATTGGTGACCTGGTAGACACATCGAATTGCTTGATTTTACCGGCGGAAATGACGAGGAGATGACCATTCGACCAGAGCAAACCACGGTTGAAGGTCGAGGTCACTATAACTGGGGTGTCAAAGAGCAAGTGACCACTGTTGCTGTCGTGAACTGCAATGTAATTTTGACCAGCAGTTGCGATTTGGTCAGCCTGCGGAGAAAACTTCGCGGCTATAATATCATAGCAGCGGTGGAGAGGACCAAGCACTCGTCTTTTCGGAGTCGCGAGGTCCCAGATGGAAACTGTGCCGCTACTAGATGCAGTTACGATTCGTGTCGAGTCCAGCGAGAAATCTACTGCCGCAACGTCATTGTCGTCGAGCGTATGGACTTGTTTGTATGTGTTTGCGTCCCACAGCAACACGGCCCCGTATGTCCCCGCTGCGACGTATCTGCCATCACTGGAGACAGCGAGACACTGGACATTCTTTCCTTCCATTGTTGCCATTTGTCTTCCGTCCTTCACTCTCCATGCTTGAATCGGTCCGTGGTAGCTGCCCCCGAAAAGATACTTGCTGTTCGCTGAGAATGTAAATGCGGCATCAATTGCCAAAGGGTTATCGATTTTGGTATATGAGGAATGCTCTTTGAATCCCCGTTGGTCAGCTCAACAAAACTATATCTTCTCAGTACCCACTAATTATCGTTGATGACATGCTCATCAGTGCACAATGTAGCAGAGCAATGGAAAGCGGCGACTAACAAGCTGTGCGCCATCAGAATGCTTTCATTGCATTGCCTTTCTTAATTCAGACTGACGCGCACCTCGTGTCTTTCGGCGTTTTCTCAGTTTATCAGGCTTTGTTATGAAGAAAGGATATCATTCCGCCTCGCCCGTCGGTTTGGTGCCTCGAGTCGATGGTTGGTTAGGACGAGGTATTCAACGAAGTGTCGAAAGACGGAGGTCGTCGAATACACGACCTCACCTTTCTAAATGAACAATATCTGACACTGTTGGCGGTTCGGCAGGAGCGGTGCTTGAAAGCAGAAATCTCCCCTTGATCGGCTTTCGTTAAAACTGGTACGGCAACTGGTAACAGTCGAAGGTATGATCGCCCGCATCGCGGTTGTCAAATTGACTTCGGTCAACTGCCGCGAAGATCCAAATATTTTTGCGGTTAGAAGTGGACTAGAATGATAGCAGGTGTCTCGATAAACATGGTGAAGTAAGAGAGAGCATGGAAGACACTCACAGATATATGCCAACATAGTAAACTTAATAGTTTGGAACATCATGGATCAAATCTGCCTAGGGTCAAGTTTGCGATCCCGGCTATACAAGAATTCGTACCATTTCTAGGGTAAGACTCGTCCACCCCTGATATGTATATTGATAACCGGCTGTACGTGAAGTCACCACAAGCACATGTCTCAATACCTCTGTAGAGCAATGTTCTACGACTACGTCATCGACGGGGCCAATGTTGGCAATTCCAATGGCTTAGCCTGTCACCAAAACTGTGGTGGCAAACGAGGACGCAAGCGATCTATCATCAAGGTCCGTGGACGGACCTAATTGCCATGTATACGTAGATATGTGTACCAAGGAACAGGTAAATATGAGCAGCGCCTTGAAAGTATTATGGTACTACACACATCAAAAACTGTCCTGTAATGGTAGAAACATAAAGTTGACATACAACTCGAGCTCTTACTAGGATCATGCCCGCCGTTCGACCACCTGCCAAAGTGCTCGTATCAGGCGCAACGGGATACATCGCCACGTGGATCGTGCAGAACCTGCTCGACAGAGGGTACG
>JBBPLP010000785.1:0-12814 GCA_038089875.1 Fistulinella prunicolor
CCAACACACCTTGAACTCCGCGAGGGCAAAGTTTTTCCCTAGGCACGTCCTAGGACCGTCTGAAAATGTGAGTAGATGTCGATGTCCCGGCATTTCCCTGGCCTTGGCTGGGATACCGTTTTCGTCGTGGCCGTCGCCCTCGAGCCATCGGTTGGGCTTAAAGACTTTGGCATCTTCGCCCCAGATCTCTTTCGAGAGATTGACAGACGCGAAAGGGATGACGATGACAGATCCCGTGGCGATGGTCAGGCTCTTGATCAGCTCGCCAGATGGCTTGCGAACGGGTTCAGAAAGAGGGATCACATCGTCTTCAGCGGCCTATGATGCAAAGGACGACGGGAGGGAGACATTCGAATCAGAAAGAAAGGAAACAGAATAGATGATTGGTAGGCGCACAATCCGCGGAGCTTCACGCACGGGGGCGTGCATGCGGAGAACTTCATGGACGACGGCATCAAGGTAGGGAAGGCCATTGGTGAGTTGGTCGTACGTTGCATCTGAACTATGTTCGAGAAGTTCGTTTCGCAGCTTCGTTTGAATCTCCTGTTTTCGCGAGAGCTCGATGAGGGCCCACTGGAAGTCGCGGGTGAGAGCTGGCGCAACCGCAGCAAGAACGGGATTACCGTCAAGCTAACTGGATGTTATAGACATGAGTTACACGTTTATCCGAAAGTACTAAGATCAGGGACTCACTAGAGGTAGTTTCATATCCTGCGAGAAGTAAAACTTTCATCTGCAAAATGTCAGAGAAAACTTCTGAGATTCGCTTGAATGTCGGATCACCTGTGCGAGCACCTCTTCCTTTGACAATTGGAATTCTGACTCGGCAGCCGCCCCTTTGACTGTTTCAAGCATGTTAACGACCTAGTTCACGTTTAGATCCTGACAGCCAGAGCATACTCAGTAGTCCAATGATGGATTTTTCCTCCTGGTCGCCAACGACACCCATCTCTAACTCCTTCTTCGTTCGAGCGAGCAATACGTTTGATATTTCCTCCATGACACTGTTCAGTTTCTGGATCAACCTCCCGCGCGCGGTGGGTACGTGCATAAGGATCGGAAAAACCCGTGCCAAAAGGCCGAGGCCAACGTTGATAGCAGATGCATGGGTGGATGAACTAAACGTGTCAAAAATCAGTGTGACCGGCGAGCGCTTTCCGTCTAGCGCCTCAAAATCATGTGAGAAACCTGCTAGACCAATGGTGTCGAGGCTGTTCACGACGTGTAAACGTAGAACGGAGATAGGGAACAGGAACAGGGATTACGAGATGTAATTCATCCTTTTGATGGAACGACAGTTAAGCCAGTGGGCTCTAGCTGTGGACAGTGGATAACTTGAACACTCACCAGCTCTGTACATCAATAACGGCACCGTCTTCACTGCTCGATTCGATGAGTGTGTTCCAGGCGCCTTTGGCCTGATGATATACATAACGTGCACGAATATCCAAAAGACTAGAACACCGTACCTTGTGGGCTGAGTCATAAAAAATTGGCGTCAAGTTGCGAAGTGCGGAAATGCTAAAGGCTGGTGTCAATGACTTGCGTTGCCTTAAATACGCCAATCAAATTTTGTGGCCAGTGGGATTTAATTTTAGCTACGTACCTCCTGTGGCTTTCACCATCAGCCCAAAACAAACCACGTCCAAACTAGGATGATATGATGGTATTTCAGACATAGTCGCGTCAAGCACACGCTTGACAAGCCTTATACGTACCCCATTCTCGACTAATTTCTTTACAAGAGGCGTGCGAACATAAGTCCAACTCTCCTTGGTGTGGAAGTGTGCGATCGCCTTTGGGTCATACAAGATGATCCTACGTGTCCCGAGCGTCGAGGGTATTGCATACGCCGGACCATACTCCCGGGCCCATGCTTCATACATGGACCCAGGATCGTCGACCTCCATGAGCTTTTTTCCGACGCCATAGATAAAGCTTGGGTTGGGAGGACCCCTGAGCTTGGTAGTGCGAACGGTGTGCCGGCTGCGCGACATGCGGACCAGCTTAACGAACGCCAAAATAGCCGTGCACGCCACGACCGCATTAAAAGCGGACAGATGTGGCAGAACACGAGACAGAATGGTGTTCAGCGACTCGGGGAGTCTCAATGTTTTTTCCATGGTGGTCTAACCCGTGGGAACTGGGGAATGACAGGGCCGAAGTTGGGGGTGTGAATGGCTTGGTTTTTGTGCGACACGCTGATACTTGAATATTTGGATGGAAACGGCTCACCAAGATGACTTGTTCCGAGCCAGTGATATTGTATAATTTCAATTCAGGCAGCCACAAATGGCTGCCGAACTTCGTTGGATGTGCCGTGTGGACGCGCGGCCCCAAGGCACGAATTATGTGAGCCGATTTGACTGAGGACGTCAAATATCTGAACTTGAAGAAGCTGCGTATATATCTAGTTTGGCAGTTCCTTCAAAATCACATTCTGAGACGTAGTAGTCACGATCGCATCTGGTGAGCTGTTGATATTACATGAAAGAAATGTATCAAATGTCCTAACTCGTTTAAATAACTACAACCCCACGCGACCGACTCTCGAACGTGGTGCATACAAAGGAAAACATAGGGAACCGGGCTACGAACAACGCACTTCGGGAAATGGGTCAAAACGCCCACGTACAAGTCGACCTATGATTGGCAGTCGTCATGTTTCGTCCTCATCCCATGTATGGTTTCACACGCAGAGGTACTTTGCACCCCGTCTCCCCTGCGACGCGCGGTCGGAAAAGAAGGCCTCGAACCATCTCGACCTTCGTGTCCGCGCCATCAGGCAGCTCAAAGACAAAGTTCTTGACGAGAACAGAGAGAACGGCCTATTGGCAGACGATGGACCGGCAACAAAAATAGTGAGCACATTAGACCTTTCTCGAATAAAATGGGACGTGGTCTATCGTCAACCCACCTTGAACTCCGCAACGGCAAAGTTTTTCCCTAGGCACGTCCTGGGACCGTCTGAAAATGTGAGGAGATGACGATGTCCCGGCATTTCTCTAGCCTTGGCTGGAATACCATTTCCGTCGTGGCCGTCGCCCTCGAGCCATCGGTTGGGCTTAAAGACTTTGGCATCTTCGCCCCAGATCTCTTTCGAGAGATTGACAGACGCGAACGGGATGACAATGATAGATCCCGCAGCGATGGTCAGGTTCTTGACCAGCTCGCCAGATTGCGTGCGAACGGGTTCGGAAAGAGGGATCACATCGTCTTCAGCAGCCTATAATACATATGATGCCAGGATAATGAGTAAGCGGTATTCGAATTAGAAAGTAAGACAACAGAAGAGATGATCGGTATGCGTACAATTCGCGGAGTTTCACGTATGGGGGCGTGCATGCGGAGGACTTCATGGACGACGGCATCGAGGTGGGGAAGGCCGTTGGTGAGCTGGTCATACGTTGCATCTGAACTATACTCGAGAAGTTCGTTTCGCAGCTTCGTTTGTATGTCTGGTTGTCGCGAGAGCTCGATGAGGGCCCACTAGCGGTCGTGGGTGAGAGCTGGAGCAACCACAACGAGAATGGAATTACCGTCAAACTAACTATATATTGTACGCATGAATTACGCATTACCCGAACATAAGGTCAGGCACTCACTAGACGTGGTCTCATATCCTGCGAGAAGCAAGACTTTCATCTGCAAAAAGTCAGAGAAGACTTCTGAGATTCACGAGTGTGTCGGGTCACCTGTGCGAGCACCTCTTCCTTTGACAATTGGAATTCTGACTCGGCGGCCGCCCCTTTGACTGTTTTAAACATGTCAGCAACCGGGTTCGCGTTCTCATCCCGACAACAAGAGTCGTACTCAGTAGTCCAATGACGGACTTTTCTTCTTCGTCGCCAACGAAACCAATCTCTAGCTCCTTCTTTGTTCGAGCGAGCAACACGTTTGATATTTCCTCCATCGCATTGTTCATTTTCTGGACCAACTTCCCGCGCGGGGTAGGTATGTTCATGAGAATCGGGAACACCTGTGCCAAGAGGCTGAGGCCAACGTTGAGCGCGGAGGTACTGGGGGATGAACTAAACGTATCGAAAATCTGAGCAATCGGCGAGCGCTTTCCGTCGAGCGCCCCGAAATCATGCGAGAAACCTGCTACACCAATGGTGTCGAGGCTGTCCGAGACGTGTAAATATAGAACAAAGGTAGAGAGGTGGAAAGAGGATTACGAGACGTAATTCATCCTTTGTATAGAACCACAGTCAGCTGGGCGCTAGCTGTGGACAGTGGACAACATGAACACTCACCAGCTCTGTACATCGATAATGGCACCGTCTTCATTGCTCGATTCGATGAGCGTGCTCCAGGCGCCTTTGGCCTAATGGTAATCCAGTGATACACACAGCATGCACGAATATCCAAAAGACCAGAACACCATACCTTGTGGGCCGAGTCATAGAAAATTGGCGTCAAGTTGCGAAGTGCGGAAATGCTAAAGGCTGGCGTCAACGACTTGCGTTGCCTTAAATACGAATTCTCTTTAGCCACAGTGGGATATACTTCTAGGAACATACATACCTCCTGTGACTTTCGCCATCAGCCCAAAACAAACCACGTCCAAACTAGGATGGTATGATCGCATGTCAGACACGGTCACGGCAAGCAACACGCCTCATGAGCCTCAGACGTACCCCTTTCTCGAGCAATCTTTTTGAAAGAGGCGTACGAACGTACGTCCAAGTCTCCTTGGAGTGGAAGTGTGCGATGGCCTTTGGGTCGTACAAGATGATCCTGCTTGTCCCGAGGGTCGAAGGCATTGCATAGGCCGAACCGTATTCCCGGGCCCATGCTTCATACATGGACCCAGGATCGTCGACTTCCATGAGCTTTTTTCCGACGCCGTAGATAAAGCTTGGGTTGGGAGGACCCCTGAGCTTGGTAGTGCGAACGGCGTGCCGGTTGCGCGACATGCGGACCAGCTTAATGAATGCCAAAACGGCCGTGCACGCTACGACCACATTGAACGTAGACAAATGCGGCAGAACATGAGACAGAATGGTGTTCAACGACCCAGGAAGTCTCAATGGAGATGTTATTTCCATCATGATAGTGGTTTGGGTGGGAACGGTACTGATGGAAGTGGAAAGGAGGAATGGCTTGGTTTTTATGCGATACAGTGTACGGTGATACTTAAATATTGTATGGAAATGGCTCACCAGTATGACTCGCCCCGAGCCGATGACATTCGTATACTCACAGGCAACAAAAAGCGGCTGCCGGATGCGCCGTGTGGACGCGCAGCGCCATCCAATCCAGGGACAAGGCACGGATTATGTAAGCTGATTTGACTGTAACTTTGTAAATCATTACGACGTCCTTGAGCGCTTCAATCACTAAACGTGTGCGCAGCGTGATCAGAATCGTGCATCGCACCACATAGAATGCGACAGAAAGCCCACTCAGTTGTTTGTCAGTTCCCTCAGGCTGCATGCGCAGTCGTGTTTCTTCAAAATCAAATTCCCATCAACCGCATACCCTGACCAATTGATGCAATATGAAAGAGGCGTATCAAAGGCGGTATGTACATACATTCATACAAAGAAGAGCGCCAACAGCCAGGCCACATGCAACGCACTTCAAAAAACGGCCTGAGGGATGTTATAAATGAATGAAACGCACACACAAAGTCAATCTATGATCAGTCATCACGTTTCGTACTCATCCCATGTATGGTTTCACGCGCAGAGGTACTTTGCACCCCGTCTCCCCTGCGATGCGCGGTCGGGAAAGAAAGCCTCGACCCATCTCAATCTTCGTATTCACACCATCGGGCAGCTCAAAGACAAAGTTTTTGATGAGAACAGACAAAACGGCCTGTTGGCAGACGATGGAAAGCAAGCCAAAAATAGAAATAAAATAGTGAGTAGACCTCTTTAAACGGGACGCGGCGAATCGTCAACCCACCTTGAATTCCGCGAGGGCAAAGTTTTTCCCTAGGCATGTCCTGGGACCGTCTGAGAACGTAAGTAGATGTCGATGCCCTTGTACTTCTCTGGCCTTGGCTGGAATTCCGCTTTCATTGTGACCGTCGTCACCCTCAAGCCATCGGCTGGGCTTGAAAACTTTGGCGTCTTCACCCCAAATATCTGTCGAAAGATTGATAGACAAGAACGGAACGACAATGCGGTCCCCTGCGGCAATATTCAGGTCCCCAATTAGCTCGCCAGATTGTGTGCGAACGGGTTCAGAAAGCGGGATGACGTCGTCTTCAGCGGCCTACGATACAGATGACGATGCGGGGATGAGTAAGCAACATTTGAATCAGAAAGCAAGCCAGCAGAACACATGGCGGATGGGCGTACCATTCGCACAATTTCACGCAGGGGCGCATGCACGCGTAGGACTTCATGGACAACAGCATCAAGATAGGGAAAACCGTTGGTGAACTGGTCGTACATCGCATCTGAACCATGCTCAAGAAGCTCGTTTCGCAGCTTGGTTTGCGTGTCCGGATTCCGTGAGAGCTCGACGAGGGCCCACTAACAGCGGGAAGTGAGCATTGGCGCAAGCACAACGAAAATGGGATTACTGTTAAACTAACTATATATTGTAGCATAAGTCACGCGCGTTTACCGCAAGGTAAGTTCTGGGACTCACTAGACGTTGTCTCATATCCGGCAAGAAGCAAAACTTTCATCTGCAACAAAAAGTCAGAAAACTTAGGGTATTCGCTCAAATATTCGATCACCTGCGCGAGTACTTCTTCCTGTGACAAATGGAACTCTGACTCGGCAGTCGTTCCCTTGACTGTTTCAGACATATCAGCAACCCGGTTCGTGTTTCCATTCGAACAACAGAGACATACGCAGTAGTCCAATGACGGACTTTTCTTCTTCTTCGTCGCCAACGAAACCCATCTCTAACTCCTTCTTCGTTCGAGCGAGCAACACAATTGATATTTCTTCCATCGCACAGTTCAGCTTCTGGACCAACTTTCCACGCCGAGTGGGTATCCTCATAAGAATCGGAAACACCGGTGCCAACAGGCTGAGGCCAACGTTAAGCGCGGATGCACCGGCAGATGTACTGAATGTGTCGAAAACCTGGGCAACCTGAGAGCGTTTTCCATCCAGCGCCCCAAAGTCATGCGAGAAACCTGCGAGACCGATGGTGTCGAGGCTGTTCACAACATGTAAATGTAGAACAAAGATAGGCAAGGGGGAAAGGGTTACGAGACATAATTCATCCTTTTGATAGAGCAATAGTTAAGCCCTGCGCTGATTGTGAACACTGGTAACCTAAACACTCACCAGCCTTGCACATCAATAATAGCACCGTCTTCATTGCTCAATTCGATGAGCGTGTTCCAGGCGCCTTTGGCCTAATAGTAATCCAGTGATATACAGCGTGCACAAATATTCGATTGACCAGGTCACTGTACCTTATGGGCCGAGTCGTAGAAAATTGGCGTCAACTTTCGAAGCGCGGCAATGCTAAAGGCTGGTGTCAACGACTTGCGTTGTCTTAAACATCCCCGTCAACTTCTCTTCGGCTACAGTGTCCTTCAACTTTAGGAACGTACCTCCTGTGGCTTTCACCCTCGGCCCAAAGTAAACCACGTCCAAACTGAGAAGGTATGATGGAATGTCAGATATGGTCACCCCAGGAAACACGCCCCACGAGTCACAGACATACCCCATTCTCAAGCACTCCCTTCGCGAGAGACGTGCGAACGTACGTCCAGGTCTCCTTGGAGTGGAAGTGTGCGATGGCCTTTGGGTCGTACAAGACGATCCTGCGTGTCCCGAGCGTCGAGGGTATTGCGTACACCGAACCATACTCCTGGGCCCACGTTTCATACATGGACCCAGGATCGTCTGTCTCCATGAGCATCTTTCCGACGCCGTAGACAAAATTTGGGCTGGGAGGACCCCTGAGCTTGGTAGTGCGCACGGCGTGTCGCCTACGCGACACGCGGACCAGCTTAACGAACGCCAGAATGGCCGTGCATGCCACGGCCGCATTAAAAGCGGAGAGATGTGGCAGAACACGAGACAGAATGGTGTTTAGTGACTCGGGAAGTCTCAATGTAGATGCTATTTCCATGGTAGTCCGGGTGGGGAATGTACGGCACTGATAGAAGTGTGAAAGGAGGAATGATGCGACACAGTGTACGATGGTACCTGAATATTTGAATGGCGGTGACAATGGCTCACCAATATGACTTGTTCTGAGCGGATGACATTCGTATATGTACTGACACACAGCAAAAAGTGGCTATCGAAGTTGGCCGTCCACGTCACTTGCCAGACGCGCAGCTATCCAACTTCGGATGCGAGGCACGGATTATGTAAGCTGAATTGACTTCGCAGTGTCATCAAGTAACAAGCACCTGAACTACATCTGGTCTATGATGAGCATCTCAGAAAACTACACTCTCGCAATGGCTGGACACGACAGAATCACCTTTCGCAGTCTCACCGATATCCTACCCTTTCGCTACGTCGATGTTGTAAATGCAATTGCGTAACAACTTGCCACGTCAGAATCCCTCTTAATGACAGCCGTCTCTCGTCGACCGCCACAAATTTCTGCTGGACGCGTCGAATACATCGAGGATGGTCCCGAGGAAACCATTCAGTCCCTCCGTGTATATGAGCAGAGCTCAAGTGTCCTTACTGTCACCCCGAAAGCACGTCAGCATTTGGTCTCAACGTTACTTACTCATCCAATTCCTGTATCCACGTAACACAGGAAGCGTGGAAAAAGGACAAGCTACTGAACGCAATCCAGGTACTTTCACAAGAAATGAAACTCGCAGACAGACGTGAACGTTTACTTGCTAATCGCGCCCTTTTTCGAGCACGCGTTCGCCAATGGGAGCCGGCAATACGAGATGCTCGAAAGGACTCATCAATCCTCGTCTTATCCATTCATGCCGATTAACCATGCATAGAGTCGATCACCATCAGGTCAACAATTTTGGCTCACATCGCATTCTTTCGTACAGGAAAGGCTGAGGGTGCAAGGCAAGAGTTCACTAAGCTCTCCCGTCGTTACGACGTCCATGATACATATGTGGTTCATTTATCTCATCAAGGTTCGTCATTGTCATGTAGTGGTATACCTGGATACAACGCTTGTTCGTTCGAGTGCAGTCCGTCATTATGTGTACCTGGAAGGTATGGCACGTGTCGCCGTTCTGAGTTTAGCCTGCCCGGAGGCAGATGCATCTCTGCGCTTCACCGTTAAAGTGACAACGTTTGGATCCCCTGTCGAAAACGCCTCTCACCACGTTCTGCAGGCACACATGTATGTAATTTCTGGCAAAGATACACGGCGAAACAGCAGTACGTGAATTCAGAGTCGACGAGTTAAGGTGAGCATCTTCCAAGGTGCTCTGGAGCCGGAGCCCTTTCAGAGGGGACATCGTACTGAAACTTACATTGCCTTCTAAGATGTTGGGCGCGCGGTTGAGCTGGATATCGGCATGATTCCCCTTTGTCGAGATATTCATTTATGATACGATGATTTCCGCAGTCTCGTCTCACCACTGATCTCCTTTGAGGGTCCTACATACGATCTGGACCTGGCGAAGATACGAGAACTGGAACGGCATCCATGAGATGCATGGTCCATCGCATTTGTTTATTCTAGAGATCTCCTGCTCTTCTCCTGCCTCTCCTTGCACAGTATTCACCCTGGACCCAGAGCTTCTTCGCGTGTTCCCGAACACAACTTAAGTGAACACGCCAGTGAGTGCTCGTTGTCTTTTCCTCAATCTCGTAGCCCTGTACATGTCACAGGTTGCGCGCTCAAAGTCGACAGGTGATTTGTCGTAGTTTCGGGATCATCGCCAAATTCCTTTCAGAAAGGTCACGGGCAGTCTATCCTTCCTTTCCCCTCAGCGAGTCCTGTCCCTCAAAGAAGACGAATGTCCTCCAGGATAGGGTGGTCGAAAAAGAGCAAGGCAGACTTCGATAATTTCGATGATACAAGCTAAAGTACATATAGTCTAGCCACCCTTTGCCAGACGGAAGGCCTCTTGCCTTGAGCCCTAGCCTAATAAATGAACGTGTCAAGGGATGTTATAAATGAATGAAACGCTCGTACGTAAGTCAATCCATGATCAGCCGTCACGCTTCGTACTCATGCCATGTACGGCTTCACGCGCAGAGGTACTTTGCACCCGTTCTCCCCTGCGACGTGCGGTCGGGGAAGAAAGCCTCGTCCCATCTCGATCTTCGTGTCCACGCCATCACGGAGCTCGAAGACAAAGTTCTTGATGAGAATAGATAGAACAGCCTGTTGGCAGCCGATGGACGGCAACAAAGACAAAGACAGTGAGCACCCCAGATCTCTCTCGGATCAAATGGGACGTGGTCTATCGTCAACCCACCTTGAACTCCGCGAGGGCAAAGTTTTTCCCTAGGCATGTCCTGGGACCGTCGGAGAAAGTGAGTAGATGTTTATGCCCTTGTATCTCTCTGGCTTTGGCTGGAATGCCACTTCCGTTGCGATAGTTGTCGCCCTCAAGCCATCGGGTGGGTTTAAAAGATTTGGCGTCTTCTCCCCAGATTTCCGTGGACATATTGATAGAAGAGAACGGGACGATGACAACGGTCCCCGCAGCAATGGTCAGGTTCCCGATTAGCTCGCCAGATGGCGTGCGGACGGGTTCCGAGAGAGGGATTACATCATCCTCAGCGGCCTATGAACAGATGATGACGTGGGGGTGCTCATCAGAGAACAAGCCAGCAGAATAGATGACGAGTATAGGCATACCATCCGCGAAATTTCACGCACGGGGGCGTGCATGCGAAGGACTTCATGGACAACGGCATCGAGGCAAGGAAAGCCGTTGGTGAGCTGGTCGTACGTTGCATCTGAACCATGTTCGAGAAGTTCGTTTCGCAGCTTGGTTTGCATCTCCGGATTTCGCGAGAGCTCGATGAGGGCCCACTGGCAGTCGGGGGTGAGTGTTGGTGCAAGCATGATGAAAATGGGATTACCGTCAAGCTAACTAGATATTTGTAGGCATGAGCCGCGCGTTTACCCAAACATAGATCAGGGACTCACTAGAGGTGGTCTCATATCCTGCGAGAAGCAAGACTTTCATCTTCAACAAGAGTCAGAGAAAACTGCTGAAACTCGCTCAAATGTTGGCTCACCTGTGCGAGCACTTCTTCCTTTGACAAATGAAACTCTGACTCGGCGGTCGCCCCCTTGACTGTTTCAAAAATGTCAGAGACCTGGCTCGCGTCCCCGTCCCAACAACAGAGGCGTACTCAGTAGTCCAATAACGGATTTTTCCTCCTGATCGCCGATGACCCCCATCTCCAACTCCTTTTTTGTTCGAGCAAGTAACACGTTTGATATTTCCTCCATCGCAGCATTCAGCTGCTTGACCAACCTCCCACGCCGAGTGGGTATGCTCATCAGAACCGGAAACACCTGTGCCAAGAGGCTAAGGCCAACATTAAGCGCAGAGGCACTGGCGGATGCACTAAATGCGTCGAAAACCTGGGCAACTGGAGAGCGTTTTCCATCCAGCGCCCCAAAGTCATGCGAGAAACCTGCGAGACCGATGGTGTCGAGGCTATTCGCAACGTGTAAACGTAGAACGAAAACAGGCAAGAAGGAAAAGGCTTACGAGACATAATTCATCCTTTGATAGAGAAATGTTCAAGCCCGGCGCTGGTTGTGAGCATTGGGAAACCTAAACACTCACCAGCCTTGCACATCAATAATAGCACCGTCTTCACTCTTCGGTTCGATAAGCGTGTTCCAGGCGCTTTTGACCTAATTCGGTGATACACAGCGTGCACAAATATTCGAAACACCAGAACACCGTACCTTGTGGGCCGAGTCGTAGAAAATCGGCGTCAACTTTCGAAGCGCAGCAATGCTGAATGCTGGCGTCAATGACTTGCGTTGTCTAACATTCGCCCGTCAAATTCTCTTCGACTACAGTGCACTTCATCTTTAGGAACTTACCTCTTGTGGCTTTCACCCTCGGCCCAAAACAAACCACGCCCAAACTGAGAAGATATGGGATGTGAAATACGGTTACCTAGAGCAAAACGCCCAACAAGCCACAGACGTACCCCATTCTCGTGCAATCTTTTCGCGAGAGGCGTTCGAACGTACGTCCATGTTTCCTTGGTGTGGAAGTGTGAAATGGCCTTTGAGTCGTACAATACGATCCTGCGTGTCCCGAGCGTCGAGGGCATTGTGTACGCCGAGCCATACTCCCGGGCCCAGGCTTCATATATGGTTCCTGGGTCATTGGCTTTCATGAGCGTCTTTCCGACGCCGTAGGTAAAGCTTTCGCTAGGAGGGCCCCTGAGCTTGGTAGTGCGAACAGCGTGTCGCCTACGCGACATTCGGACTAGCTTGAGGAACGCCAAAATGGCCGTGCATGCTACGACCGCATTGAATGCGGATAGATGTGGCAGAACGCGGGACAGAACAGTGTTCAACGACTCGGGAAGTCTCAGTGGAAATGCTATTTCCATGATGCGTTCGAGTGGGGAATGACGGCACTGACAGAACTGTGAAGGAAGGAATGACTTGGTTTTTATGTGACACCGTTTATGGCGATGCTTGAATAGATGGAAACGGCTCCGAGACTAATATGACTCGTCCAGAGTCGATGACAGACATGTAACAACTTAAACTTGTGCCTGCCGAAGTATGAGCAGGACATGCTGTATGCCGTGTGGACGCGCAGCCTTTCAATTTGGGCACGAATTACGTAAGCTGATATCCGAGTAAGAGGCTGTGCGCTCATAGTGTTTCGCCAGCGGGGCAGTCCTCTACGCGAGATTCTTCACCGTGACCCTTGTCGAGATATACGGTCATG
>JBBPLP010000786.1:0-12812 GCA_038089875.1 Fistulinella prunicolor
CAGGGGAGACCGACCTGAGGATGATCCCAAGGGCTGCGTCGTTGGCGACGACCCACTTGAGATACGCAGCTTTCTCAGCTGCGTCTGCATCCTTTCCAGGTTCAGAAGGCTCCATCTCTGGGTACTGGACAGTCCAGTAGCACTGGGCAACGCGCATCGCCTGAGTAACCTTGCCCCACCAGCCCTGGTAGTCAGAGCCGTTGAAGACGGGGATGGAAGAGGCGGAGGTGGATGCTTTTCCAGACATTGTTGATGTTCTAGGAACAGGGCAAAACGTTGTCAGTATCGGTGCATCAAACCGACATAGGTTCTCCCTAGTTGGAATGGCGGTGCCCGTTGCCTTTCGGCTTCCGGCTATGCCATTCCTTTCAGGTGTTGATGAGTCGACGGCGTCAGCGGCTTTCGCCACATCAGCACATCGGGGCTCATAACCTGTTGAGCTTCAGGTCTCTAACCCTTACACCAGAGGCTTATCGGGGGTAGACCGTCCGCTATGCGCAGGACTCTTCGACTAACCATAGCCAACACCTCTCTAAGTACTTTATACCTTACATGCTACTCACCAGGTTGGGGACTGGGGACTTGCGGATGGTGCGAGTTGTGGTAGTGGTGGTAATAGAGCAAGAAGTGTTATTTAAACTCAGCTCTAAAGTGGAGTTATTATACTAACTACTATACAGTTATTAGTAAGCGTTTCACATGTATCACGTGCACTACGTATGTCCATATGTTACTACGCTGAGTTCTATTTGGATCGGCCATTGCTGCATCGGTGTTCCCTAATGGTACTTGCCAAGTATGGCTAGGTATAGGTCACGTTCAACAACAGATGTAGCACGTTTCCGCAAAGCGGGGATGAGAGAGTGGGAGGGGTGCTTGTCCTTCATGTCCGGTCCACCATTCGTCGGTACGGATGAGAGTTTCTTCTTCTTCAGGATCAAGGGGAGATGAAGAAGCGGAGGGAGACATAGTGGTCTCGTGCCAGTGTCGCTGGACATCTTCGACGAACTTGTCGAAGTTGAGCTGATACATAAGATTGACGAGGTTGTTTTCGGCGAGCTCGAGCGCCGTTTGGATAAAGCTGTCGCCAACAGCCATGGTATGGGGGGGTTGCCTAGGGTCATGATGTGGAGGGATGTCTGGAGATGAAGCCAGACTTTGATGAGATATTGAAAGGGGGAGGACATGTCTATGTGGGCGTCGATGGCCCGTCCGATGCGTTGGTGTTTGAGGAGTCGTCTGATGCGGGTGGCTTCTTCATTGGTGATGGGGTCTCGGAAGTTGTGTGCGAGAGCAGGTATATCAACAGCGTGCACGCCACGAGGAGGATCAGAGAGTCGGTCTGCGAGGGGGATATTGGCGACATGAGAGGGGGTGATAGGTGGTGTGTACACGCGAGGTTGGAGTATTTCTTCAAAGGTGGCGGTGGAGGTCCATGGGGCGTGGGTAATAGTGGAATAATGGTCGTCGTCGTCGTCGTCGATGTTGGCGGGGAGGATGATGGAGACAACCGTGCGGGCAGATATCTTCCTCAGCGATAGAGGGGGACACGGAGGAAGGGATGACAGAGGTGGTGTCTTCTTCGTGGATGGTGGATGGTAGGAGAGAGGAGACGGTGGAGAGGGTAGAAGGGGTGGTGGGACCGATGGACATTTGTGAGTGGAGGTGGATGGAGTGGACTAAGGGAGGGAATGCGGAAGGGTGTCGTTTCTTATAGTCCTCAAGGAGGGACTTCGAATGTTTGAGATTCCACTCGGGCTCCCATGAGTCATCGGAAGCGGAATAGCCCTTCCATCGGATCAGGAAGGAGCAGGACGACGGAGCTCCACGGTGGCATAGGATTCGTTCGATTTTGTATTCTTCTTCTCCGGCTATAAGCTCTGCCGGAGGTCGGGAGAAGTTGGGCCCGTGTACGCTGTTTTCGCGATAGGGCGATAAGAGAGAAGCGTGGAAGACCAGATGGATCTTCCACGTGGATGGGAGGCGGAGTTTATAGACGATTGGGGATAGAACTTCAGTAATGATGAAGGGTCCTTCCTATTTGGGGGCGAATTTGGGGTTGGCGACGAGGCGTTTGAGGTTGCGGGCTTCTAGCCACACTTTGTCTCCTTTGGCGAAGGGAGTGAACTTCTTGTGGTTACGGGCAGCCATGGTTTGACGGGCTAGCTCATGGGCAGCGAGGGCTTTATTCCGGGCTGCGGTTAGGGATTTGAGGCGTTCCGCCAGGGCAGGGATAGAAGTATCTGCGAGAATCGAAGGGAGGCCGCAGGGTTCATATCCCATCATGAGATAGAACAGAGATTGCCCTGTGACGGAGTGAGGGCAGTGGTTGTGCGCGAATTCCGCGTGTGTGATAGAATCCGCCCACGTGGTAGGGGCATTGCCGCAAAAGATGCGGAGGTAAGTCTCGACCTCTTGGTTGACTCGTTCGGTCTCACTGTCGGTCTGAGGATGGTAGGCGGTGGAGAGGGCCAGGGTGTAATTGAGGAGTTTTCCAAGCTCCTTGGCAAAGGCAGAGGCGAACTGTGGGCCTCGATCAGAGATGATGCAGTCATAGAGGCCGAATTGGGAGTAGACTTTATGGAAAAAGAGGGTAGCAACCCCCTGGGCGTCAATGGACTTTTTGGTGGGGCAAAGAATCACCCCCTTCGTAAGGCCGTGGTCGACCACGACCAAAAGAGAATCGAAGCCGGACGACACCAGCAAGTCGGTAATGAGGTCACAGGAGACCTGTTGAAAGGGGCAGGTGCAAGTGGAGTGGATGGGAGTAAGGGGGGGAACGGTGGGGTGCGTGTTAGCCTTATTCTGCTGACAAGTGGCACAGCCAGCGACGTAGGAATGGACATATTGAGCCAGGCCGGGCCACCAAAATTCCGCAGCGACAAGCTGGCGGGTTTTAAGGTAGCCCGGGTGTCTGGCGGTCTCGTGATCGTGGCAACGGGTGAGGATGGAGCGGCACAGGGTGTCATTGGTGGCGGGGACATAGAAATGACCTTGGAAGGTGAGGATGCCATCGGTAAAGGCCCAGTCGGAAGTGCGGGAGCGGAGGAAGGGGGCCACAGAAGAATCCAGGGATTGGAGGGCCCAGAGGACAAAGGAGTCATCCTTAGAGGATGAGGAGATGTGGTTGGCAAGGGTTGCGTCGATGACTCGGACGAAGAGAGACGGAGGGAGGAGGGTTACACCGGAGTTGTCATCATCATCTGGATGGAGGTCAGGGCGGCGAGAAAGGGCGTCCGGGGCGGTGAGGAGTTTGCCGGGGACGTGAATAAGTTTCAGATCGAAATCTGCGAGGTCGAGAAGCCAGCGGGCTTGGCGCTGGTTCAAAGTTTGGGCGGCGCGGAAGTAGGTGAGGTTCTTATGGTCTGTGAAGACCTGGACAGGGTGCGGCGACCCGTGGAGATAGTGGCGCCAGGTTTTGAGGGCGCGGATGATGGCGAGTAGTTCGCAATCATAGATATCATAGTTTCGTTCCGCGGGAGAGAACGACTGTGATAGGTAGGAACAGGGGTGCCAGTCCCCATTGGAGTTGGTTTGGAGGAGGATTCCACCAGACGCGAATTTAGAGGCGTCCGTGGCGATGGCAAAGGGAGAGGTATGGTCCGGGATGCGAAGGACCGGCTTGTTGAGGAATAGATGCTTGAGGTGATCGAAGGCGTCTTGACAATGGGGTGACCAGTCCCACGGGGAGGTCTTTTTGGTAAGGTCAATGAGGGGGCGGGCAATGGAGGAGTAATCGGGGATGAACCGCTGATAGAAATTGGCAAAGCCAAGGAATGATCAAACATCCTTGAGCTTGGTAGGAGCGGGCCAGGATGCGATCCCATCGAGCTTGACAGGGTCCATGGCAAGTTTGCCGGGACGGACAATCATGCCAAGGTAGTCTACCTCGTCCGCAGCAAAGGTGCACTTCTCGAGTTTGAGGTGGAGGTCGAGTTCCTCCATGCGTTTGAGAACGCGACGGGTGCATTCGGTGTCTACCTCATCGTTTTCGGAGAAGATGAGGAGGTCGTCCATGTAGATGACGAGCCATCCCTCAGCGATGAGGTCTCGGAAGGAATCGGTCATAAACCGTTGGAAGGTGGCAGGGGAGTTGGTCAGCCCGAAGAACATGACCGTGGGTTCGAAGAGGCCTTTGTGAGTGATGAAAGCAGCCTTCCATTGATGTCTGTCTTTGATTCGGACGTTGTTGTAGCCCCATCGGACGTCGAACTTAGTGAATTTGCGTGCGCCTTGGAGCTTATCCAGAAGATCAGGGATGAGGGGCAGCGGGTAGGCGTCGTGGACGGTGTGTTCGTTCAGGTATTGGTAGTCCTGACAGGGGCAGAGTCCACCATCCTTCTTATGGACGAAGAAGAATGGGGACGCTTGCGGAGAGTTGGAAGGTCGGATTTTGCCAGAGGCAAGGTTTTCTTCGATGAAGGTGTCGGTGGCCTTACGTTCTTCGGGGGAAAGGGAGTAGAGTTTCCCGACTTTCGGGACGAACGACTCATCGAGGTTTATTTCGTGGTCATAGGGACGGGATGGTGGGACGTGGTCGGTAGCTTCTTTGGAGAAGACCGAGGCGAACTCCGCATACTGCGGTGGGAGGGTTTTCTTGGGTTTAGCCTTCTCGGCCTCCATGGCGAGTTTGGTTGCATTGGTAATTTGCGCAATGCGAGGGTCGGAGCGGGAGATGAAACGGGAACCGCATCGCATGATACGGTGGATAGCGTGGTTGTCACAAGTCCATGTAGCGAATGTGAACTCATTGTGGAAGTCGTCCTTCTCCATGTACTCGAAGAGTCGGGCGTCAGTGATTGCGTCAACACTGGTATGACGGGGAAGGCGGAAGTGTGGTTGCGTCTTTTGGAAGTGGGCGTCGCTCTTAGTGGTGTCGGCGACGTGGTCGTTGTACAGGTTGCGGGATTGATCTGTTGACTCGGAGATCGAGATGGTTTGTGCGAACCAGTCGATGGTAGGATTGGCGTATCGTAGCCAAGGCAGTCCAAGGATTGTGTTTTGTCGGCCACAATCCATGACATAGAAAAGGACTTTGTGGGCGAGTCCTTGGATGTGGACGTAGAGGGTGGTGGTGAACTTAACTCCTCCCTTGATGGTGAGTTCGGAGTTGATGTTGGTAATGCGGAGGGGAGAGGGAAGGCGGGTGGTAGGGAGTTTGTGTTTCCTGACGAACCCCCAGTCAATGCAGGAAATATCGGCACCGCTGTCGATCAGGGCACGGGTGTCGACGGTTTTGTTGAGCTTCAGGTCTCTAACCCTTACGCCAGAGGCTTATCGGGGGTAGACCGTCCGCTATGCACAGGACTCTTCGACTAACCATTGCCAACACCTCTCTATGTACTTTGTACCTTACATGCTACTCACCAGGTATGGGGGGCTGGGGACTTGCGGGTGATGCGAGTTGTTGTAGCGGTGGTAATAGAACAAGAAGTGTTTTTCAAACTCAGCTCTAAAGCGGCGTTTGATATACTAACTACTATACAGTTATTAGTAAGTGTTTCACATGTATCACGTGCACTACGTATGTCCATATGTTACTACGCTGTGTTCTACTTAGATCGGCGCATGCCGCATCGGCGTTCCCTACAGGTACTTGCCAAGTATGGCTAGGTATAGATCACGTTCAACAGGTTTTCAACGTGTACGAGGGATGAATGAGTTGAACAGGGATTTCCATTGATCCAGACGTAGTTACAAGTACAGGTTGTGAAGGAGCATCTCGCGTCGCTCGAGGACTCTGTTTTAAAAATCCTTGGAGGGGACTGTGAAGTCAATCCTCCTGACCATCAGGTCGTCTTCATTGTCTCCTACTTCTGTGATGGAGGCAGTGGTTTCGGGTTGGGCGACATTTTGAACTCGTCACGGTTTCTTGGGCCCTTTCGGGTAGGTGGGGCAAGCGTCGGCACGGTGGCCGGTTTGCCTGCAGCGGAGGCAGCGTTTCTCGTCGAGGCATTTCTTATATTCCTCGGGGGAGAGACATGGGGGGTATTTGACGGCATCAACGTCCATGGCGTTAGGGTCTCGGATTTGCGGTCGGTGAACGTGTTGTGGGTGGTTGGGTGGAAGTGGAGTACGGGTGCCGTTAGTTTGGCGTTTGACGACTAAGGCGCGGTCGCGCTGGGATTGGAATTGCGTGGCTTTCTGGTACCACTCTTTGACGTTTGTCGGAACTTTGTCCATGGAGTAGATGCGCTCCATGAGATGGGACAGGATTCCATGGGCGAAGAAGTTGACCAGGACGTCTTGGTCGGTGGTCTCAGCCAGAGCGGTGTAGTTTTGGAAGTTGGCGATGTAGTTGGACAGCGCCGTGGCGGTGGATTCCCCTTGTTTGGCAGGGAAAACGCGGGTGGTAGCAAGCCAAGAGAGGGCGTCTCCCTTGGTGTCTTGGTGTTCGAAAGACGCCTTAAAGGCGATCTTGAAGTCTTTGAAAGTCCCGAGCGTTGGGACGGAGGTGGATAGGGCCTGGGTTCTGAAGGTGTTGGCCCAGGTAGCGGCAGATCCCTTCTTCATGTAAGAGAGGGCAAACGCGATCTTCTTTGCGTCCAAGTTGTAGGAATCCTCGTTGACGATGAGGTACATTTCAACGGTGGAGAGCCAGTTCATGGCGTCGGAGTAGGAACCATCGAAGGGTTCAGGAGCACCAAGGCGAAGCTCGGTGGGCTTAGTGACCGTGGACATGGGTAACAGTGGTAGTTGGAAGGCCGGTTGTCGGTGGACAGGCGTTGGGGACGGTGGTGTCGGAACTCTGGGGATATTCACAGAGTGGGAAAATTGGTGGGCGAGGTCTGTTTCCTTGGGGTTAGAGACGACTTGGATATCCTCATCGTAGGCGGGCTCAGTAGGAGCGGGTGGTTCTTCTTCCTGTTCCTCGGAAGAGTTGTGTAAGACTGGTGGTGGTGCTCGATGAGCGTGGGGGTCGACCCGGGGTCGAGGGTTGGACGGGCAACGGTATGAAATGTTGGGCGGCTTACGCGACGGTAGCCGTAGAGATAGAAGTTAGACCTTTTGTTACGCTTGCACGAATGCTAGCGTATAACCAGAGGGCCTCAAGTGGACAGCTTCAAAAAGGGAGCGTAGTAGTCAACGGCTATGGTGAGCGTCGATTGACTAGGACAAGGAGAGCATGCAATGGATCCTTGTAGATGGCCTTGAAGGCATGGATAGAGAACGGTCACTAAGGACGTAGAGGAGAGCAGCGACTCGAAGTACGCTGGAGACTTATAGAAGTCTGGGCCAGAAGAGTGATGTATGAGGTTAGATTCTGGTAGGTCTAACTTAGGGTACATCGAGGGTATTGACGGGTTTATATACGTAGGAGCCATAGTTCAGGGCAGGCATGAAAGGCACCAAAAAAGGAAGCGATGACGAAGAATGTGAGTCATCAATAGAATGCAATGAAATCGCAAAAAATGATAACATCAGCGAAAGGTAAGCGGAGATGAGTAATCGGCCGATTGGCCTTGGTAATACAGCTGCGCATGAGTAAGCGCTAAATAGTAAGCTGCCTGAAGGGCAAGGGGTTAAGGCAAAGGGTTTGAAGAAAGAGAACCTAAGCGGGGCTCAACGGCGAAGGTTATCATAGAGGTTATCATAGGTAAACGGGAAGGAAAAAGATAGGGGTACCACTGATCGTAACATGTACAGCCTTGATGGTTATAGTATTGTATCGGTAGATCCTGTACAAACATGTACAAACCCTAGAGTAGTATATAAACCCTCCAGGTTCAAGGCTGGTTTTCCCAGTCTTGTTCTCTTGGAGATTTCCCATTGAGACAATCTCTTGGCCTGACCGCCTCTTTACTTCTATAACAAGCCACCTTAGTTGCAGTCCTTGATTTATTCATTGATTGTTTCTTTGGTCATTTCACTAGAACAAGACTACCCAACCTTGCCTGTGCCCCGATGTTTTCCGCACCCGCTAGGTACGCAGACGACCACTGAGCTCTTCACTGAGCTGCGCTAGGCATTGCCAAGTCCCCTGTCATTGACGATATCTTTGACAGTCCCCACCATCCCCACAGGATGAGAAGAGCAATAGTAAGAACGCTACACTCGAGGTACCCCTGGACTCACATCAAGAACTAACCATGATAGTGTCTAGTGTCTACAGGTGGATCAAGGAGATCCTTACTCAGTCTTTCCAGCTATTCAGAGGAGACAGACTGAGTGAAGGAGGAAGAGAGAGAACCATCATTGTCAACCCCGTCGCTGATAGAAGGTTGAGGGTACACCACCATTGACGAGATCTTGAGAGAAGTATTAGGAGGACTCCTGGTGCATATTGCCTTACCTTATCTGAACCAGGAGTTTGTAGAGTTGTACCAGGAGGCGACGGACGAGAACCACGCCAGAACCACGTTCCATGAGTCTGAAGGAAGGCAGCTCACGCCAACCTCAGACTTTGATCTGAATGACCTCCCTCCCCTAGTGTATCCTCCTATGAGGACCCCCTCCCCATACTACGATCTGGGTTACCAAACCGGACTCCCCTCTCCACCGTTTGGCTCCCCACTGTCGAGCCTTACACCATCCCCCATACCAGAGAACTGGTACATCCCTACTATACGTTGACCCCTACACAGGTCCCGTTTGTACACTGCAGACCCAGAAAGGCAGAGGGTTGCGAGAACAATGAGACAGTTACCTTTCCTACGCCCCAAGTCCTTGTTGAAGAAACCCTTGAGGAGTATTTAGCATGACATTGAAATACTATCTTCTTTTCCCTGAATCATCACAATGTCCGATTTTCAAGACCAAATCAACCAGCTCGTTCAGATGGTGAACACACAGATGGCGCTGAAACAACCAAAGAAACAACCAATGAGTAAATCAAAGATTGCGGCAGTGGCAACTTGATGCTAGAAGAAGAGAGGCTTGTCAGGCCAAGAGATTGTCTTGATGGGAAAACTCCAAGAGAACAAGACTGGGGAAACCAGCCTTGAACCCGGAGGGTTTATATACTACAAAAGTGTCAGAATGTATAGGGGTAAACTGTACTGGCTGTAACAGGCACAAATAGCAGACTTAATTGCTGACAAAACGCGCGTACAAGCACTGCTAGAACGAGCGGAGCTGGAACTAAGGGAAACACAAGCTCGTGTAGAAGAAAAGTTTACAAACCAACGGGCCACTTGCAATGACAACGCGGGCGGGCCCAAGACTAAAGTAGAATTGTTTTCGGACCCCGGAGGATACGATGGCTCCAGGGTGAAATTTGAAAAGTAGTGGATGAAAATGAAAGCATGGATGATATGCCACCCCCATATCTTCTCCCGCATCTACTCGGGATCAGGGGCAACGGCCCGTTACACCCCCGACGTCCATAATCGGCTATACGCCATACTCTCACACCTAAAAGGCACTAAAGGTGCCAACTACGCAGAAACGGAGCTCGCCAAGCTCGAAGCAGGAACGTCGGAGTTCAACATGTGGGAAAGTGTAACCATGGCAATCGAATCACTCTTCTGCCCACAGCTCCAACAGGACTGGGCTAGAAAGCAGCTCACCGAATTTGCACAGGGAGCCCAAGACTTTGACACCTATATGGCAAAGTGGAGGAACCTGTTTACGCAGGCCCACATTGATGACGTCCAAGGCACAATGCTCTTGGAAAAGAACACCAAACGTGAGCTCATTGAAGAGCTCTACAAACAAGGCAAGCGAACCAGTTCGGTCGCAGAAATGGTGAACTCGTTAAGAGAAATCGCCAAAATCCAAGAGTTGTTCCAGCTCAATTTTGGAAAGATCAGAGAAGCAACGGATTGCCGATCCCACACTGCCCACAAGGACTCTAGCGAGTCAAAACCAAAAAGGGATAAGTCCCAAACCCGTGCAGCAGCAATGACCACTGGCTGCTATAACTGCAGCAAAGAAGGTCATATGATTCGGGAATGCCTGAAACCCAAGAACCAATGTGCCGAATGCAAATGGCTCGGCGGAAAACACCAAAGGGAGTGCAAACTCTCATGGCACCTCCGCAGCGCCAAGAAGTCAGAAGAGTCCTCAGATGACGAGGATGACAAAAAACCCAGTTCCGGATCTGGTACAAAATCCGCATCCAATTCCAAATTGGCAGATCCCCTGGCCGACATCAGGGGTAAGACCAGAGAAGAAATTCACGTGATCTTCTACCGTGAATTTAAGGGAAAAGGCAAGGCGGACTAGTCACACCAGGTAACTGGTTTGCCCTATTAGAAAAAGAAGTCTCAGAAGTCGAAGACCAGGAGTCAATCAACGGATCTATCCAACGCCAAGGGGCGTCTTCGACAGAGTCAGAGCGCGGCCAGAGCTTAATGCTGGTGCTTAATTCCCCTTCACAAAAACAAGTAAAAATCCTTAAAAGAGACGAATTCCCGGAAGAAGTTTACACCCACTTGGCGACTATTGACCACGACATCCTCCTGGACGTACAGATCTCTGACAGATCGAAGAAAGAGTTCACCGATGCCAAGGCACTGCTGGACAGTGGCCAATGAAGTCTTCATTGATGCAAAATGGGCTGCGGAGCTTGCTCTCATGCTCAAACCCCTATGCCACCCAATCCCTGTTTACAACGTTGATGGAACTAAAAACTCTGCAGGAAACATCACCCATAGCGTGGAAATCATCCTCAAGTTTCAGGGACACAGGGAGCGTATCACCACCGAAGTTACGGATCTAGGCAAGAACCAGATTGTACTAGGCTACACGTGGCTCAGACGCCACAATCCCGATATAGACTGGATTAAGGGTATGGTCGTTATGAAATGCTGCCCCCGGTCATGCTATCTTCTTCAGGAAAAATCAGTATAAATTAGATGTCTAGAAGAAGACAAACAAAACAACACGTGGAACATGTATCACATCAGGGCCTCCATGGAACAACCCAAAACTTCTGAAAAATCGGTAGAGGAACTAGTACTGAAGCAGTACCATAAGTGGTTAAAGGTTTTCTCAAAGCACAAGTCCGAGTGCATGCTGCTATGGAAACCTTGGGACCACGCAATCAATTTGAAGGACAGCTTCATGCCTAAAAAGGGTAGATTAATTCCCCTTTCTGTGACAGAACAGGAAGAAGTCACGGCATTCCTCGATGACCAACTGAAGAAAGGGTACATCTGGCCCTCGAAGTCCCCTCAGTCGTCACCAGTATTCTTGGTCCCAAAAAAGGACAGAAAGAAGCGAATGGTACAGGACTACCGCTACCTAAATGAACACACAGTAAAGAACAACTACCCGCTCCTGTTGATCAGACAGCTCGTCGATAAGCTCAAAGGAGCAAAGCTCTTCACAAAGATGGACCTCAGATGGGGTTACAACAATGTCCACATAAAGGAAGGCGATGAATGGAAAGCTGCTTTCATCTGCTTCAGAGGCGCATTCGAGCCCTTAGTTATGTACTTTGGGCTATGCAATTCCCCCAGAACCTTCCAAGCAATGATGAATGAAATCTTTGCAGATATGGACCACATTGTAGTCATCTATATTGATGACCTAATGATCTTCACGAAGACCGACAATCAGGCGGAATACAACAAGATCGTGAAAGAAGTTCTCCAACGTCTAGAGGACAATGACTTGTTTGTCAAACCAGAAAAGTGCACATTCAGTGCAATGGAAGTTGACTTCCTCGGCATGATTGTAGGAAAGGACAGCATCAAGATGGATGACACTAAGGTTCAGGCTATTCTGGAATGGCCACAGCCAAAGAACCTCCGTGGAGTTAGAAGCTTCTTAGGCCTCGCCAACTTCTATCGAAGATTCATACAGGACTACGCTGCCGTTGCACGGCCGCTTAATGATCTAATGAAGAAGGACCAACCCTTTGTATGGGGCGAGAAGCAACAACACGTGTTTGACACGTTGAAAGAGAAGTTCACCATGGCACCCATCCTGGCCTTCCCAGATAACGATGCCAAGTTCCGCGTCAAAAGTGATGCATCAGATTATGCAACCGGAGCAGTGCTCTCGGTAGAAGTAGGAGACAAATGGCACCCAGTTGCTTTTTACAGCCACTCCTTCTCTGAAATGGAATGGAACTATCCCATTGCCGATAAGGAGATGCTAAGCGCAATCAGGGCGCTACCAGTATGATGCCACTATCTAGAAGGTGCAAAACATGAATTTGAGATCTGGAACAATCATCAGAATCTGCAGTGGTTTACCATGAGGCAAGACCTCAACTGACGCCAAGCGCATTGGGTGCAGTACCTGACCAGGTTCAATTTCAAATGGTACCACAAGGCTGGCTCCACCATGGGAAAAGCTGACGCACTTAGTTGTCACGAAGCCCATGCCGTTGGTATCAAAGATGACAACAAGGGTATCACCATGATCCCTAAAGAAGCTATAGTATTCCCCTCTCACGAGGAGGATATAGTAATGCGCCAGGTGCACGTTATGCCCCCAGAAAAGATCGGTTCCTTCAGAGTCAAGTTGCTCTTGTCAAACGGCAAGCTACCCACAAGGGGTTCGCAAAGTGCCGCCAGACATGACTTGTATGCAGCAGTAGATGCCACCATGCCAGCACACAGATCAGCTTGTATTGATCTCCAGATCGCGATTGCAGTTCCAGAAGGGACATTACAGAAGGATAGCTCTGCGAAGCGGACTAGCTGTCAAGAAGAACATCCACGTTGGCACAGGAGTCATCGATGCAGACTATAGAGGAAGTGTCAAAGTCATGCTCTTCAATCTGTCAAATGAGCACTTCACAGTGGAGAAAGGCGATCGAGTTGCCCAACTCATACTTGAAAAGGTTGACATGAGCATGCCTCATAAGGCTGACGACCTAGATGACACGTCATGAGGAGACGGTGGCTTTGGTTCCA
>JBBPLP010000787.1:0-12772 GCA_038089875.1 Fistulinella prunicolor
AAGTCGGACTTACTCTTTATCGACTCCATTACTATTTGCGATAATCTGATCGGCGTGCAGCTTGTTGCAAGCACATCCTGGAGTAATAAGTTCATGACGGGAACACCCAAAGCTGTCGATGAAAATTTGAACCTTGGAAGTTAATCGGATGCGGTTCAAAAGACGTTGGGACACCGTCATGACTGCTGCTCGGCGTACTGTCACACTGCTCCGAAGCTCAAGGTCACAAATAGTATGTATGTACTCCGAGCCGAATGATGTTGCTCGTTCGGTCAGAGGAGACTCGGCGATACATAAGAGTTGAAAGCTTGGACTTGACTTCCGAGTACTAGGTTTACATAAGTTAACCAACTTGCGTAGCCTCTGTTTCCCACTGTGACCAACGTTTACTATCTCAGAACCAAACTGACACGGCTTCTACTGTAGCCCGACCTCGACCACATTGACAAGGCCGATTCTAAACATACTCGGTCAGAAATGCATTCGGGCTGGCAGCCGCCACCGTAGTCGAGTCTAGTCAGCCACCTGTCATGCCAGCCTCCGACCATTCCAAGGGTATAAATACCCTCTAGTATAGACACGGCAGGCCAGCGTCTTCGTCGTTGACGCTCACTCTGGTCATCTCGTTCCCAATGTTCAAATCAACGTTCGAGGTTGGCCACGCCGTCCTCACCCCCAAGAGCGAGCATACGACGCGTTCCGTATGTCACTCTCACATTGTATCAAGCTGTTCAGGATGTCGACTTGGAATCGTAGACGACGACGAGACCCAAGCCGTCGTTTGTGGTCAGCAACGTCAACACGAAACGACAGGCCGTCCCGACCACAAAGGAGGCACCGATCCAGTCTGCGACGTTCAGGGAGCGATGGTTGATCCCTCGTTGGCAGACATCCAATTCTGGTTCTTTCCCGATGGTTGTCCCGAAGGCGGAGACGTGCCGTCGCTCTCTACCGCCGGCGCAAGGACGAGGTCCCACCAAGCCGAGCGTGACGAAGCGGATCCCCCAGCCTCGTTATCCACCGACAGTCATTCTGAAGGCGGTGCCTTGCCACTGCTCTCCAACGCCGACGCCAAGACGACTGCCTACTGAGCCAACCGTGATGACTCTGACGAAGCAAACACCCCGACCTCGTTCTCCACCGAGTGTCGTTGCGAAGGCGGTGCCGTGGTGTCGCTCTCTGATGCCGACGCAAGGACAAGTACCAACCAAGTCGACGGTGACAGTCAAGGTTGATGTGATGAAGCAGACGCCCCAGCCTCGCTCTCCGCAGTCCATCGTTCTAAGGGCGGATCCTTGCCGCAGCGCGTCTAAGCCAATGGAAGGACCGGTGCCAAACAAGATGGCCGAGACAATTCAGGCGGAGAAGTTGTTCCCCCTGTCTGTTCCACTTCGAGTGCCGTCTGTGGACCGGCCTTTGTCGGGGAAGAGCCTTGACCCGAAGTCGTCGATGGTCATGCAGAGGCTAGAGGAAGGAAGACTCATCGGTGGTCTCTTAGCACCTGCAAGGTTGACTCAAGTCACAGCTGCCAACGAGTTGCCGTCCCAACCGAGTCGTGTTCCACACACCCGCATCTCTCGGTCATCTGTCGGCGTGGTAACGACCTCTCATGCGATGACAGGTGCAATGACCAAGGTTTTGGGCACTGGTCCTCGCCCTCCGGACCCCGGAGTTGACCCTCACAAGCCATTTGTCATCGCTGGTGGTGAAGGCAGCGGGGAAATCTAAGATACCCGTGAAGGCTGACCACTCTCGCACCATGCCACCGACTCAGAACCGGAGCCTGGTGTCGCAGGAGCCAGTGGCCAACGTAGGCGTTCTAAATCCAGGGACGGATCCGCCACCAGCTTTTCTAGGTTCGTTTCCCTCCCCGTCACAAATCTGGAAGATTGTCGTTGATGGCCCGCCCAGCCCGACGGAGTCCATAGATGGATCAGGGAGACTATGATCAAGATCAACTAGAATAGTATCGTGACCGGGACTCCATACATACTCGGTGCCACGACAATCTTCTCGCCGTCGGTGACCAATTGCACCGAGACCTCCAGACACTTTCCTCGCCTTCGCGAGGCGCGTCGGTGACTGATGCTCAAACTACTGCGTCCAAGACAATGGGTGACAATGTATCAAGGATTTGGAAGCTGTTCATCTCCCCGCTCGGAGTGCAGAGGAAAGTAGTGGCCTGTGGCGGAGTGGTCGGTACCCTCCTGGATCGCCTTGGCTCACTAGGCGCGGCGGCGATCATCACGAAGGTGTCCTACGCGCGTGTTCTCAAGCTAGGCTCGGATCCTCCGTCGGAAGTTTCAGAGTGCAGAGGAAGGTGGCGGGCCCGGGGTGATCAATTCCCGCCTGGATCGCCTTGGCTTACTTCGACCGTCAATTCCGGAACCCGACCTACGCCGACAAGACAAGTGTATTGCACATTTCGACACCGTCTCTGGTTCTACAAGCTTGGAAACGATGGTAGTCTCCAGATACCACCGAGTTCTCAACCAATGCCCTGTTCCATCTATGACCTCTCGAGGACATTCACGCCTGTCAATTTGCCCTCAAGTTGATCAAACCGCTTGTACTCACCCTGCAGCCCTCTCGCCGCTTATTGACCTCGGATTCCTGATGGTATGTTTTACGCAACATCAATGCTATCACTCACCCTTTTGACGTTTAGCGTCAAAGAACGTACCTGAATTTTCATCGACAAGTATTACGCCGCCGATTGCAGACCATGTTCCGACCGTACATGTTACCCACATTTCTTCCGCCCGAGTACGTGATCTCTCAAGACTTCCGCTGTTGTTCCTCGACGATATCCCTCGCTCCGATCAAATATCCGGGTGTTACCTTTTCTCCAACATTCTCACCGCCAACCTTTTCCTTGACCTTGCCACAACGTCAACGCCATTGCACTCAAAGCTCATGCATCTCTCCAATCACTGCTCAAACTACGCATCGGTTGTCTTTCCACCCTGAAGACTTTGACACTCGTTCCAAGCGCTGCAGTCCTCCCAGATCCAGCAGAAACCGCCAGCCTCATGAACTTCTCTAAGACACTCCTTTCGTCTCCCCTTCCCACCATGACGACATTCCCCCTACATATGCCTTGTCTCCAGTACGCCCAACTTAGGGCGCAGAGAAAGGTCGTGGGCAGTGGTGGATATGGCGGATGCTCGAGCCTGAGCCTGGTTTGACGGATCTGCTGTCTAGCCATATTTCTGCGGTTACGACTGCTCATTTCCATGCGATATTTCGAGTGTGGACGATGCGACAGCAACTATCGGTGACTCGGGGCGCGTGTGCGCGTGGCTGAATGGCGATGGTTGAGATAGGTTGGACATGATTAACGGTCCGTCGTTGGAGACTCGGGTTCTTCAAAGGTGAGCGAGGTAGATGGTCGAGGAACAACGCGAGTCCGTTCGGGGTCGAAGAAGCGATCCTTTTATCCCGCGGCGACTTGGTCGAGCAACACGGCGATGAGGACGCCAAGGTACGAACGTTGAAGCTGGGTCGGACAAGGCCGATGGTGTCGATTCACCATGCGAGAGACGCAGGGCCATCTCGGGCAATGTTCTGGGTGATGTTCAATGGTCAAGACAGGTCGGACTACCGTTTGTCGCCATCGTCGGAACCTTGGACTTTTGGAGGCGAGCGAGGTCGATACCTGGGGAACAGCGCGGATCCCATCGGGGTCAAGGAAGTGCGCGTCTTTGATCTTGTGGTGACATGGTCGAGCAAGGCGGGACGATGACGATGCTCAGGTGCGAACGTTGAAACTGGATCAGACGGCTCGGTCGGCGGTGTCAAACCACCATGTAAGCGACGCTGGGCGATCTTGGGCAATGTTCAGGGCAATATTCAACAGTGCGGCGATTGGTGTTGAACTGTACCGATCCGTCATAGGCTATGGCTGGGACTAGTGGACTTGACTCGGATTCTGGACGAGCTCTCTGGCCTTGGCATTCATTTCTATTCACGATTCCTTCCAACGTTTGCAGTATTTCTAGTTCATGGTGCTTGCAGGGCTCTCTGGCCCGCACCGTCGTCTTCTACCATTTCCTCGGTTCGGTTGCACATTTCTAGTTTCAATTTGGTACTTTGCAGCCGTCTGGCCGCACCGTCTCTTCTTTATTTGACTCGCCTCCGCATAGTGCCCGTGTACCTAATAATGCATTGCCATATAGCCTGTTTCCAATCCTTCGAATCATTGTGACAGAATGCCAACACCTTGTCGCCGACAACACTCCATCATCCTAATCATGGACAGTCGATGAAAAATCGTCAAAGAGACTTTGGTGTGATTGTAACCGATACAGCGGAAATAACGAACAATGTTTTGCATGAGTAAAATGGGGTTGGATTGACGATACTACATGCAACGCTGGATGCACAAGTTATGCAATATGTACACAGACAAGCTGTCAAAAAACCAAGTGAATAATCTAAAGAAGACGATGCGGGCCAGAGAGCGCTGTGAGTACCAAGAGACCAGAAACGTATCATCAAACAGGCGGGAAATGTTGAACCCTCAAACCGAGAAATATAAAGAGAGAATGCTGAATGTTTGAACATGATCAACGTACCAAAAGAACGTCGTGAAGAGAGAAAAGAAGTGAATCGTCAATTGACTATGAAAAAAGGCATCCCGAGTGCTTGGCCTGGTGCGTCGAGGTGGTCGAGGGAAAGGCTCAGCCTCGACCTCTCCTGAATTCGAACCGAAGCCCGGATCCGAGCCTAGTCTAAACCACGGTGCCCCACTTACCACGAATTCCAAGAATACCTCACGATAGAAGTAGAGTAAATGCGCTGCCCAACTCTGACCGCGGCATATAAAACCTCGCCCGAATACTGCCCAAGATCGCCGAGAGTCTCTTGCGCGATTAAAGTTCACCGTTGAGTCGGTCCGACCTGGCTTCGACGTTCGTACCTGCCGTGTACCATCTTGCTCGACCAAGTCACTACTGAATAAGAGAATCGCTCTTGTTCGACGTCAAACGCACCCGCATCGTTCCTTTTCCATCGGCCTTGATTACCCGAGTATATGGGTCCAACGAGGATGGCAGTGCGTCAGCGCGTCGGCGTTATTCAACCTGCCTCGACCATCGTTATTCGGGCCCGTGCACATGCGTTAAACCAGTGGGAGTGTGTGTGCTGTGCATGTTTGTCCTAGGTCGTCTTTGCGTTCCTGAGCCTCCATTGCCAGCCTCACCCTCGCTGCTCCCGACCCTGTCGGTTGTCAAGAGAGGGGATCGGGAAAGATGTCGACATTATGGGAAAAGAAAGAAGTAGCGGCATAACGGTCGTTCAAGTTGCCAGCGGGTATCTGGACTGCTAGGTCTGTGAGGTACCGCCATCTACCGGCTTTCATTTCCATTTGGGATCAGTTTGGTTGCGGAAGGCGCAAAGAGCGGACATCATCGTCTCAGCAGCTTGACGCAATAAGGTACGGCAGCTGTGGTGGTAGGAGTACTAAAATGCGACAGGCAACATATACTACAAGAGGAGGTATCAGATCAGAATTGGCATTGCAGGATCGAAGCGCATAACCCACCAGGAATGAAGAGGGTCATACTGGGAAATGTACGTGTGGCACGGCGGCGGGTGCTGAGGATGGCAGTCGAGCGTTGAATGCTGGGTACGAGAGGAGAAAAAAAGGGCGGTTGGAGGTGAGACGATGTGTGTGACTTGAAAGATGGTCCCGAGGCTGCCAGAGTCTGACAGATGGCTACCGGAGGTTGCAAACCCCAGAATTTCTGGGCAGCACCTTGAAACGGGAAATGAAGTCCTCAGAGTGCCACAGCAGCCGACTTGTCGCTCGTCCGGAGAATCTCAGGGGTGTGCGCGAACCGTGTTTGCGATAGCGTTGACATTGTTGAAAGGCAAGGAAACGGTCGGTGCGGAAATGTCGGGGAAGAAGTAGCGTCCGGGGCCAGAGTGATTGTATCGTCAGGTCTATCCAACACGGTCGTCGATCGGCGATGCAACCTTATCAATGGGAATGTAGGCATGGTATTCGAAGCTAAATGTGAATTAAGGTTTAGCCATGGTATTGATGTAGTGAAGATCATACCATCAAGCGTCCGAAGTCAACAGAGGGCGAGATGTAGATGCCGGCTGGTCACAAACGACTTCGTTAACTCGAAGCAAGTGATCCGGGAGTGAATGTCCTCCAATAGTCATCGACGGAGTATCGTGAAGGGCTTCTGTCGGAACTCGGTGGTATCTGGTTTCGGTGTTTGACTAAACTCGTGTCCAGTTGTAAGAGTTCGAATGGCACAAGTCATGTCTACCGACAGTGGAAACGGCAAATAAAGGAAGAAAACAGAGTACACCTCAACCTCGTCACAGCACCTACCATTCAGGACGATATCGTCGTTACGACCACAATTGCGCGCGAAACCACTCGGCCATATGCCAGATTTGCCTTGTCATCCACGATATTTGGGGAATGGAGAGGAAGAAGCGCACTGAAAGTCGTACTTGGAAGGACACCGGGAATCCTTGGGTGTGTAGAACATCAATATCGTCGAGAGTAGTGAAGGACTCCTCGCCGTAGATCGTCATCGGCATCTTCATATACTTGACATCGGCATCGGTGTCAGCTGCCCAATTCCGAGATGGGAAAGAAGGCAGGCGTGGAGATGGATGTGGTGACCACGCGTCCTCGGACCATGACTGGACAGCATATGACCCGGCAGTCGGCTTAGATGGTGTTGTCCTCCGATTCCTGGTCGTTGTGATGGTGCCAACCAGATCTGGCCTGCCGCCTTGACCACGCCAATGTTGATCAATGGCCTCTCCCTGTGCAACCGTGGTAGTGGAAGCCTTGACAGTAGCAACTCGCCGCACCTCAGGGGCAGATCGACCGAGGAATGTGGGTGTGCGAAATACAATTCGGTCGTTGTTCGCTGTCATGACTCGAGTCGACCGCACCGATACCGGTAAACAACCAAGGGCCTTGACCTCCTTCGACCGCTGCACGGTCATCGGCGGCTTTTGAGCAGAGGGCTTCCGGGGTGTTGACAGGACCACAGACGATACTCGAGGAAAGGAAGCGATTTGGCCGCTCTGCTCTTGGTCGGCACTAAGTTTTGAGCCTTTTACGGGCTCCGGCGAGCGGCGGCACGGCTCCGCCTTCGGAACGGCAGTCGGAAAAGAATCAGGTTGGGTCGCAACCACCTTGATAGCCTTGGTCATCTCGTTCTGCGCTGATCCTGACAGCGATACCGGCGAGCAGGGACACGGCTCCGACTTCGGAACAACAATCAGAGAGTGGCGAAATGTCTTTGTCGCAGCCGCTTTTCTCGTCTTGTGTGGCCTTGATCCTTGCACCGACGTAGGCGAGCGGTGGTATCGGAGTTCCGACTTGGAAACGACAGTCGGTAATGACCTGGATCGGGATGCCCACTTCGTCACAGCCACCTTGATCGTCGTGGTTGACGCTGGTGGTTGCATCGAGGTCAGCGAGCGGCGGCCAGTGATAGCGTCGACACGAAACATCAGGCTCGCTCGACGACATTGAAGAACGCGTCGATCCCGCTGGCGACGTCGACCAAGGCTAGGGAGCGATGGTTGGTCACTCGTTGGCAGTCTTTTCCGACTGTCATTCCAAAGGCGGAGCCATGCCGCAAACGACGGTTTGGGTCTCGCCATCGTCTAAGGTTCCAAATCAACATAGTGACAATGATGCAACTTGGGAGCGACGTACGGGATGCAGTGGTATGTGGCCATCGCTGGGAGCCATGACGGCGTTGGCAACGATAGTCGTTGATGTGGGCGCTGAAAACGAGAAGATGACCGGGGAGAAAGAAAGCGACGCGGAAAAAGCTGGCCCTGCATGTTAATCCGACTGGGTTTTTATACCCCAAGAGCCAGTTTGGCCCGCCGGAGATAGGAATGCTCTCTGAGTCGTCGATGACGTATATGACGTAGCAAGCCAGGAGCCAAGTTGTTGCCAAAGTTTAGTTGGAGCCAGATGAAGCAAAGTTTGGATTTGGACACCGCTCGGATAGAAAAAGTGACAGAAGCTGGATCTTCCAGTTGGCACGATGCTCAGTTAACATCTCCGCAACCTGCTACATCTGCCCTTTGCGCATCAAGTTCCGTCTCACCCGTCGCTTCTCGCCCCCGGCACCCTCACCCTTACCCCACTGCAAATATGGCACATGTCCCTTTTCAACGCCCGCCACCTTGCCCTCGTCGTCCTCCCTAAAGTCGAGCATACCCCATATCGGCAGTTCCATTTCGCCTTTGACGAGCACGCGTGTTTGGGCGAGGAGCCCCGTTGGGAGGGGTGTGAGAATATGCATGTGCGGTGAACGTGAGTTGAGCGAGAGCGGCATCCCCCGGACCAGCGCGAGGCCGTGACACATCGACAGCCCCGGATCGGGGGGCGGTTCAGCTGGCGTGTATGACAGTGAAGATATTTCTTGGGACGTCAACGGCGTGGGTCGAGTGTTGGAAGGACCACCCGAGACCAGTCCTACGACGGCGCCGTTGAGAACCCGCGTCAGCTCCGATGGTACCACGTCTTCATACCCCGGCCCAGTCAAGCAGACGTGGTCGAATGCTCGAGTATAGTCTACTTCGTAAGGGTACCGTGCGCAGAGTGGCAGCGACGTATCCCAGCTGGCGGCTGTTATTTGTTTGAGAGCCGGCCCTGGTGATGAAGAAGTCGGTATTTCAGGAAACACCGCATGGAAGTACGACAAGATGTTCAGATGGCGATGGTCAGTCGCAGTGTGGTACGCATTGGTCATCTCCATCTGGATGGCCTCCACTTTGATACATCGCCTGGCACCTGTTTGCATGAATGGAAAGAGTGTTGGGGTCTCTAGAACATGCTGCGACTGAGGTGGTACCGGCCACCCCCTCTCTTCGGTACCGTCGATTTCGAATATATGCGAGGGCTCAACAAACTCTTCGATCCGCGCGCTCAGGTCTGCACCGAGACCTTTAGTCCACCCCATCGTATTCACCACAAGCGGAATGGCATCATATATGCGCTCGTCCCCGGGAGAGGACTCATGAATCGCTGCAGGAAACTGCAATTCAAGTTTGTATGTTTCCAATAGAGATTGAATCGAGTATAGATAGTGTGAAGGGCTCGCACGTGGCGAGGTGGATCCGATGTAGTGAGCTCGGTAAGGTAGACTTGGATGCGTGAATGGAGGTCCTATATCTTGTTGTTTACCATCCTTGACCACTGCGACCGGAGACGGATGTGCTTACCGAAGACGTAGTTATCCACTAGGTTAAGCGCCACCAACCCCCCCGGCGTGAACTCGGATTGACCCAAGTCACATTCGAGGAAGGCAACCCGACAATATCTGGATGAATAGAAACAATAAGAAGCCATGCACGGTATGCTCACGAAAACTGACCGAGTCAGCAAACGATTCACTAATGTTCGTGCCAGCGTGCTCTTCCCGCTTTTCTTCGGTCCTTTTACCAAACAGACTGGCGCCATGCTTATCTCCGAGTCTGGACGATTGTTGATCGATGCAAGCGCAACCTCCCAGGATGTTGGAAGCACAAATGGATGGATGTTTTTGATACAGTGATTGATCTTCGAAAGCGCATTGATAAGAGAACAACATAGAACGTTGAATACATACGATGTGTATTCTTGGAAGGTCGACGCCTGAGACGGCATCTGATTCCCGGGATGGCTTGAAGACGTTCTCAAACACTTTGCATATCCGTCCGAGGCCCTCGACACCGGTATTGGCATACTCGATCAGTATTGCAGTGGTGTTTTCTTGCTGTCGGATAGTTGATGGTAGTGGAAAAGAACAAGAGCCTTGTCGATCCAACGCAGCCCACGATAAGATGGGTATCGGTGACGACCGGGGCGCGAAGACGGTATGCTTAGTGTCAGAGGGCGACAAAGTGACACCTAGAAGAGAGAGGCTGCCCTGTAAAACGCAGAGCGAATACGTGCCTACAAGCGCAAGTGTCTCGTTGGGATGAAGGACCAAGATGCGGGCCGTATCGCTGTCTTCGTGTTCGTTCCCAGGTGCCGGGAAGATATTACCGTTGGGCGTTGGGCGAAACGTCGACAGAAGTAGACGCTCAGTTTTTCTCTGCGTTGACGGGGTCACATAACTAGCAGGATCGAACGAACCAGACGGGCCAGCCTCTTCGCCGTCCGATGAATCTGGTATGGGTCGACTTGGTGACCAGGCGCGTCTGGTGGTCTTGACGGGGATGGACGAGAGACCAACAGACGGCGGAACATCCATTTTTATTTCCATGTCCTCTCCAGACGAGGAGTCTGACTCTGAGCTGACCTCAGCCCTGGAAATGGGAGCCTCGACTGCGTCTTCATTCCGCACACTGGACGGGTCGCCTGGATCAAAGTACCGTGCTGTCTTCGTAGACGTATGAGCGACCTTGGCCTTTTTGTTTTTCGATGGCCGGCTGTTGGACGTGATGCGGGATTTCCGCTTTGATGGTGGTTTCGGAGCGGCAGTTGGTTTTGGTGACGGCGATGGTGAGCGCGATGGCGGCGGCGACGACGAGGGTTTGGAAGAATGCGCAACCGATGCCTCCGCTGCTGCTTTTGCTGCTTTGCGTGCTGCGACCGCGCTGAGCATCGTCGAGCACGACGAGCGCGACGATGTGGTATGAGACACGGAAATGGAAAATCGACCCCTCGAAGCAAAAACAGATTGCGTTCTAGTACTGAACACAATTGAAACCACACTCAACAACGGCGAACAGGACACTCGCAGCAGTGAAACTCGTTTCATATTGCCTGACCATCATGGGACGCATCAATTGGTGAGCTCGCAGATCCAACTTATTCGAACTTTTTTGTCACGTATGTTCGTGTCCAATGTTCCACTCCAGTCTCCAGACGGTCCGTCCTTTCTCCAGGCTTGTCTCGTAGACGCTGTTAGCACGTTACCTGCGATTCGCGATGGTTCATTTTAGGCGCAAACAGTTCCGAGGTTGGATGGTACAGCACTACGCTAGCTCGAAACGATGATACCGTCAGAGGATAATGGTACTCCACGGTCTTTCCACTGGACCCGATTGGTGAGTGGACAGTTGGATATCATTTGCTGTGACATCATAACCATTGGCCAGCCGCTATAGCACTCGACTGTCCGGTCAGCCGCTTTCGTGATGTCAGCCTCACATCCCTAGGCTATAAAAACCTTCTCGTGCAGACATGCAAGGGCCAGCATTTTCATCGTCGTCTTTCTCACTGGTCATCTTATCCTTTCCAATGCCCAGATCAACGACCGGAATTGCCAACGCCCCCATGCCCCCCAAGGACAGGCGCATGCCACTGCGTCCCGTACGTCCTTCCCATGTTGCATTTTATCGCAGTGTTGATTCGAAATCTTAGGTGACGGCAAGACCCAACACGTCGTTCGTGGTTAGCAACGCCAACGCGAAACCTCAGGGTCGCTCGACGACGAAGGAGCCGCCGATCCCGCCCACGACGTCGAGCAAGGCCGGAGAACCATGGTCGGCCTCTCGTTGGCAGACAAGCCGACCCGTTTCTTTCCCGACCGCGGTCCTGAAGGTGGAGCCTCGTCACCTCTCTCCTACGCCGATGCAACGATCAGTGCCAATGAGGACGACCAAGGCAGCTATGGCGAACCAGGCACCTCGATCTACTTTATTACCGACCGTCGCCCCAAAGTCAGAGATCCTCCGCCGCTCGTTCAAGCCAGTGCAAGGACCGGGACCATACAAGACGATCACGACGACCCAGGCGCTTGCGACAAAGAAGACCTCCCAACCTACTTCTTTACTGACCGTCGTTCCAAAGTCGGAGTTATGCCGCCCCCCGCACAAGTCGATCCCTGGGTTCACGCAGACGAAGACAACGAAGACGACTCAAGCGCAGAGTTCGCTGCGTTTGTCACGAGTGCCGTCTACGGTCCGGCCTTCGCCCGCGACGACGTTCGTCCAACGGCCCCTGAAGTCAGTGCAGCAATCGAAGGACAGAAAGCTCGCCGGTGGTCCGACGTCCGTGAGGCCGACCCGAGTTTTGACTGCGAATGAACTGCCGCCTAAACCGAGCTGCGCTCCGCGTACCGACATCCTTCGGTCGTCCTTCGACCCGGTGACATCTTCCAAGGCGAAGCAAGGGGAAACGATCACAGCCTCCACCATTACCACTCTGAAGCCAGTGACGTCACGTCAAAAGTCCTCCGTCAACATAGGCACGACGACAACCACAGTGACCGCGATGAAACCTGTCGTACCCAGCGATTGTCGCATCATTGCGCCGGCAAACAACCAGGGGCTTGCCTTCATTATCTGCCCCTATGTTGTCGAGCCAGACTGGTCGCCACCCCCCTCTCCAGACCTGTCTTCCTTCCCGTCGCAGACCTGGACGGTTGTCAAGCACATAGCGACACCGACGACGATTTGCGACGAGACCTTCGACGTGGGCAACGCAAAAGAGTCAGGCATCTTGGACACGCTCAAGGATCCGTATCAACCTCCTGAGTCTGCGGCCGATTCTTCTATGTCATCGTCTTCCGCGACGGCCGTCGATAGCCCAGCCACCCCGGCAAAGGCCATGGTTGGGTGCAACGGTCCAGTCAGAATCTGCACCCCGGTGAAAGAGCCATCCGTCGAGGTTTCATGCGCGATCGGTGTTGCGACGCTCATTTCGCCCTTGGAGAGCGGTACTACCTCTTCGATGGTCGCTCTCGCAAGACTGAAGGAACAAAGCCAGGCGTCATTGTCGACCAAGAAGGTTTCGGGCGCTGGAAACGCTGGTCGAATGAAGCTCCGTTCTGCCATCAAG
>JBBPLP010000788.1:0-12766 GCA_038089875.1 Fistulinella prunicolor
TAGGTCTAACTTAGGGTACATCGAGGGTATCGAGGGGTTTATATATGAAGAGCCATAGTTCAGGGCAGGTGAAGTAAATATAAAAGAGGAAATGATGACAAATGAAGTGAGTCATCAATAGAATGCGATAGAATCGCGAAGAGCGATGACTCATTGGAAAGTAAGCATAAATGAGTAAGCGATGACACGTACCCTTAGTAATACAATCGCGCATGAGTAAGCACTAAATAAGCAGGAATCCGTAAGCAAGAATAAAGTGAGGAAAAAGAGTGGCCTAAGCGGGGCTTGAACAGTGAAGGCTATAAGTGTCAGAGGAAAAGAAATAGGGGCATAGATGATAAAACGTAACAAACGGCATGTTGCCGAACTCGGCATGGTATGGGCTTGAAGGGGAGTGTTGGAATCTAGCACAAGATGTAAGATAGCATGTGATACAAGCCGACATGCCGAAGGTGGAGCAACTTACAAAGAGGCATGAAATTCGATAAAGTAGTATATAAAGCGGTAGCGGCGATTCAATAACCAGAGCTGCATTCCACCTGATCCATCATCATTCTCTGACCGGCTCTCATATCACACTCACTCATCTGACACTCACATGTCACATGTTACACACCTGTCACACATCAGTCACACACCTATCACTCGTCACTCAGTTAAGCCCCCGAGGCTACACTAGCGGGGCACTGTCCGCTACTTTCGGTTTCGTACCTACCATATCATACATTATGCTCGAAACGTCCAATGGAGAGAATATTATTATATATGTCTGGAGCATACAGTACATTGGTCAGGGATATGTGATAATAGTTTTCGCCCGACCAGGTATGAATCATTACATCCCCTCGTCCATATACAGGGACTGTTTGAGTTGCAATGCCAACAATATCAGCATCGCCTGATACAAAATTGGTCATCACGTCACGATTATTGGTGATGTGTGCAGTAGCTCCAGTATTGGCAATCCATGAGTACAGAGCAAAAGCATTGTCATTTACATCGCCCATCTGTACATCCGAATCGTTAAATACAAAGGCCATTTGTACATCAGCGGGATCAGATCGCGCCTGAACGGTGCCAGCCTTCTGCTTCCCCTTATTCCCCACACGACCGTCATGTTTCAGTCCACCAGGTGCATAACAATCTTCTGTGGCATGCCCAAAGCGATGGCAATTACCACACTTCGGTTTGCTGCGGAAACGACAAACCTTTGCGAAATGACCGACCTTTTTGCAGATCGAGCACTTTTTCTCAATATTTTGATGCTTCCCGCCATTCTCAATGAGATATGCCTGCTCGGTCGCCATAGACTCACTCGATTTGTGTTTGCCCGTACTCGCGCTTGCACTAGAGATGCCAGTACGTTGCTCCCATTTGTCCCCGATCAACGTGAAGAGTTTATGGAGCATCATATGCGCCATGCCTGATTCTCCCACATTAGCTCAAGCTCCCATGTAGGCACCAACCCAGCCATTCCACGAAGGCGGCAGGAATGCGAGCACCATATCACAAAAGTCTGATTTGGGTAACGGCTGTCCCAACATGGCCAAGCAGTACTGATGCCGCTTTAACTTGGCCAAGTGAGCAGGGATCCTTGTGTTTTCATTGGCATCTGTGTGATATAAAGTACGTCTTACTCGAAGAGCGGTCTGCTGACCTGTGATTTCATGTATAGCTGTCAAAGCCTCCCACATTGCATGCGAAGTAAATGCCTCATTGACGTGGTGCGTCTGTTCTTCACTTAAGTTGATCGATATGAGCGCGCGTGCTTTCTTTTCTTTTATTTCCCACGCGGCTATCCCGACGGCATCTGAAGGTTTGGGAGCTCCCAGGACAACATTGTCAGCCACGTCGTATAGATCAAATAACGTGGTCATTTTGTACTTCCATGGGACCCAATTCTCTTCGCCAAGCGGATCGATCTTGTACGAAGACATGGTGCTGAGGCCATATCCTATCACTGTGACAGCAGGGGTTGAGATGATGGTAGTGTCGGAGTCGGCCTGAACGGTAGCACCCTGGCTTCCCATACTTTGGACAGTCGGGTCGGAGGTCATAGGGGAACCAGACATTACAGAGATGAAAAAGGGAAACAATAAGTTATTGGAATAAATAGACTGTTTGCTCGCCTTCCGGTTATAAGCCCTAGAAGGCGGGGCTCATAACCTATCAGGGCGTAATGTATGATATGGTAGGTACGAAACCGAAAGTAGCGGATGGTGCCCCACTAGTGTAGCCTTGGGGGCTTAACCGAGTGACGAGTGATAGGTGTGTGACTGATGTGTGACAGGTGTGTAACATGTGACACGTGAGCGTCAGATGAGTGAGTGTGATATGAGAGCCAGTTGGAGAATGATGATGGATTGGGTGGAACGCAGCTCTGGTTATTGAATCGCCGCTACTGCTTTATATACTACTTTATCGAATTTCATGCCTCTTTGTAAGTTGCTCCACCTTCGGCATGTCGGCTTGTATCACGTGCTGTTACGCTTGCTATGTAGCTAGTGTAAAGACCAGAGGGCGCTCAAGGTCATCGATGATTCAAAGATGTCGTGGTATCGCCACACGACTGACTAGCTCCTGAAGAGGACAGCTAGGTTCAAGGATACGGCTTGTTGGGCAGGCCGTTCAATGATTACGACAAAGAGGTCCATCGTTCAAGGAGTTTATCGAGGAGAGCATCAACTCAAGAGTATGACGGAGACTCAAAGATACGAGGACCAGAAGGGACGATGTATGAGCTAGATTCTGGTAGGTCTAACTTAGGGTACATCAAGGGTATTGAGAGGTTTATATGTGAAGAGCCATAGTTCAGGGTAGGCGTGGTAAGTATAAAAGGGGAAGTGATGACGAATGAAGTGAGTCATCAAAGAATGTGATGGAATTGCGAAGAACGAATGACGCGTACCCTTGGTAATACAACTGCGCATGAGTAAGTGCTAAATAAGCAAGAACACGTAAGCAAGAATAAAGCGATGAAAGAGTGGCCTAAGCGGGGCTCGAACAGCGAAGGCTACGAGTGTCAGAAGAAAGAAATAGGGGCATAGACAAAGAAACGTAACACGTGCTATCTTACATCTCGTGCTAGATTCCAACAGGCATATTGAATGATGGAGCAGGCCATGACTCGCGTGAAAGCATGGGTATGCATATCGAAATTTCGCGTATACCGGAAATATTGCCAGTAAGAGCTTGGTCAATTGGGTACGCGACATCGCAGGTCTGAAAGCATCCACTAGGTTTTCCATCCCTCGGATGTCATCAATCAATACATACTGCAAAAGGTATTTCTTGCGGGATTACAGTGGGGACGTGGTACAGTTGACACGTTTGTTCAACAGGAACCGGCTGCAAAGGTGGCGATTACGCATGACAGTGACTGGGGTTCTATGCTTGACAAGGTTAGTTTTGGGTTCGCGATAAGTTTCATCTCGAGTGTTGACCTGCCCATGCGTTTCAGAACTTACTTGAGCATGAAGAACTCAGGCTGGACGAACGTTTGACGAAAGCAATCTCTGAAAGGTACACCATAGTCTTACGAAATGGTAGGTACCTTAGCTCCATATGATAGCAACGGCTAACGTCATTTAGGTAGTGATGGAACGGTTCGGTTCGGTCCGGTCCGGTTCATTCATGATTTTCTTGAACGCTGAACTGAATGCCACGTTCGGTTCAGCTGTAACTGTGAACGCTGAACCTGACGCACAATGAATGTGACCGTACGTTCGGTTCACGTTCGAACACGTTCGAACGCATTCAGACCATGTATAAGGTGTACTACCAGCAGTGCTACTCAGATAATATGACATATAACTTAGTCAAATGTATTACTAGTATCTGAATCAGTATCCTTGGAAGTAAATCCCTCGAATAGTGCTGCTTGTGATGCATGAGTAGCTGCTTCCATTGTCGACTGAATGTGCCCATTACGATAACCAGCCTTCAACAATTGTAAGGCTTCAAAGACATGTGGAGTGAGCCAGTTACGACGAGACATTCCTGTGAGCCCAGCGGATGAAAATGCCCATTCAGAGGGAGTGGCCGATCCTTGAATAGCGAGATAATCATGGGCCATCCGGGCAAGAGTTGGATACTGAATGGAATGATACTGAGTAGTACTTGAGTCACCATAACCGTGACTTCGAAACACAAGAAAACTCACCCCCCACCATCGTACAATATCACCTCCAATATCCTCCTCCAGTGGGCTCGAGAGATATGCAGTCAGCTCAGCCCGGGGATTGGCAGAGTCCCGTGTCGGCCTTTCAGCTTGGATGGCCTGTTGCATCCACGCATGGCCATATTGAATTGAACCTGAGCTACTAGAGCGACCGACTAAAAAAGTCGTCAATGAAGTTGTTCCATGAGCTATCGAGCAGTCGGATTAAGTGCAAACCTTGTTTCGACTGCAGCTGCCCATCGGGCCCAGATTGTGTCGCCAAGTGGCCTGATGGTGTGACAACATAGTATTTATCAAACTTGAAAGCGGCGGGATAGAGTCAGGGCAAGGTTCAACTCTCAATACTTATGGCACAAATACTCACCGTGGCTTTGAATTTCTTCAGCCCATCGTCATATTCGGTGTGGGACCACTTCTTCTTCACATAAGCAAGCTTGATCGTAGGGTCAAGTACTAAAGGCGGTAGGGGGATCAGATCAAGCGGGTTTGAAAGTACTCAAATTGATGAACCCATCGTTATAAAGTATGCATCAGACTCCCCTGTGCTACGATACCACTTGGTAAGATTCTCTAGCCCGGCATGAAGTGCGGTCGAGATATTGCTACGTTGAGGGTCGGCAGCAAAGTCTTCCCAGTTCTGTGCAAGAAACTCAAGGACAGGAATGGAACGAGAGAGAGATGGAGACGAAACAGCCGAGAAAGTTTGCGTGGCCATCGCGGGTTCCTGGAGTTACACATTAGGACGCTCGGCAGTTAGAAATATACTACCCACCTGAAGAATGCGATGAACAAGTCCCAGATACTCCCACTCAGTAAGAGACAGTTTATAGTCGGCGTACAGCCGCTTTTTCAGTACAGGGACCTTCTCGCTATCATCTGCCTCGTTTACAAAACGTACAACTGCCTGTTTGAAAGTAAGAAGGTTCACGAGTTCGTGATAAAGTGACCATGTACATACCTTACGGAGTTTCAGAAAGCGATCCAGAGAAAAAAAAAGTGACGCCCAACGAGTGCGAACCCACTGGACTAAGCGAAGCTTCGGAATGTTGACATCTTCACATGTCTCGAGGAAAAATGCTCGCGCCTGAGGAGACTTTCGAATCTTTCCAGCACCATCCACATCAGTTGTCACATTAAATATTGACGAGGAATATATGCAATAACTTACTTGTGTGATAAGCGCCATTGCTTTGTCTACTGCATCAGCAACATTGAATTCTGAGGCATCATCATCCGATTCATCCAATAGCTTGCTCGCCAGCTGAGTCGTTGGGGTTGGTGAGATTTCGTCGATAAAATGGCTAACAGAAAGGTGTATAGTGTGCTCCATACATCTAGTAGATTATACATCACAGTAAACTTTACACATCCAAATAAATGAAAGCTTACCGAATACGTCTTGTTTTATATTCCTCAATTCCCGCTTCAGGGATAATATCTGTCAATGCCTTGATTGCCGTATCGTTGTTTGATGCATTATCGGCCGTAAACCAACCAATCTATTTGCTAGTTAGATTATGTATGAAAACCAAAACACACGTACTAACCTTTGTCCTGATATTATAGCGGTCAATCACACAGGCAATGATCTTTGCGATATTGGCACCTGAGTGCTTGCCTTCAAGCGGAGCGAACGTCACAATGCGAGGCCCAGGAACAAATGTGGTGCCAACTATGGATAAATCCTTGGTCAGATGAATGATCCTCTGGTTGCACTTTGAACATACTGAGGGCATTAAGACTCCAGGATGGATGCATTCACGTCAGCCTTTAGTCTATTATCCGTTTGGAAACCGTAGGCTTACATAATGTAAGAAAGACCGACATAGCGCACCTAAGAAAACGTCACCTTGGAACGTGCGCGAGATGGTTGATACCCACTAAGATAAACATTGTAGAGATCCACGTCCAGTGTTTGCGCTGTTGTACTGTTAGGGATGCAGTGCCTGGCTGGTCACCTAAGTTGTTTTCTTACCCAAATGTAGTCGATCTTTGAATTTCAATGTCAACTAACGAATAGAAATCGGAGAAAACAACGCACCTCTCTCGGAAAGGTGATGACTCCAGACGTCGGATCATTATGGGCTGAGAGGACAAGCTGTAGAATAACATCTCACGATAATCATATATAATGGCAGTAATGATAGCAACTGTAACAGTCGGTAAGGTTAATCATTTGCTGAAGGGATGAGCGAACATACGGGATACATAATCATTGAGCTGGATAACCTCCAAGGCAGATTGTAGATCGGACAACATTGTAGGCGCAAGAGGAAGTGGAATTCCGAACAACGCACAAAGGTGAAGAGTCGGAAGAGGGGGCTGCAAGTGGTCCAGTGAACGTGGTCCCTGTGCATCTATATGATCTCCCCGGTAAATCAACAATTTCTTTCAAGCCCGATTTGGAACCAAAGTTAATGTACGCAGCAGTTACATATGTAAGCCCCCTGATGAGGCCTTTCGGGTTGCCCAAGTACCCGAGTTCGAATTGATCGGGTGCCAAATTAATCAGATTAGGGTATTGTGCCACTACACTGTGCAGCGCTCGTGCCTTGCACAACTACGCAACCATCAAGAAAAGGCTAAATAATAAATGACGATGAGTTCTGATTACCAAGTTCAGTTGGCGGGAAGGCGTTTCTAACTAGCGCAGGGGGCGGCAGAAGCTAGGTCCGTCAGCTTGTGACCTTGATTGATGTTGTATTTACAAGTGACACCCGTCACCGTGGCATGTGTAAAGCATATTGTGACTCTGAGTCAAGCGGATAAAAGATGGTGGTACCTTTTTTCGACAATTAACTTACCATTCCTCTTCGACCTCACCGGATAAGTTGTTCTCCCTAGAGTGATAATCAATTAGTATCTACAGGATCAAAAACTTGCCATCTCTCCGAATCTTTGTATATAAATTAGTCTTTCAGCCGGCTGAAATTGGAGAGGCTACATCACAACGCGCTCTGTCAAAGATTTGTAAGCGTTGCGTCGTACTGGCATGTACACCCGAACAGACCACGCAAATGACCTTGCAAGGTGACCGGTGACTCTTGGTATCTAGCACTGCCACCTGATATAATTGGGGGTTACAACGATTCAACGAAGGTCCTGGAAATGATGATGATATGATCTAACTATTGAACGTCTCTGGGTATGCAACCTCATGTCTGTTGCACGCAGGCATCTCATCGGTATTCGCCCACTTCGCACAACAAAGTCTCGAGTTGACATAAAAGGCAACTTGAACAAACCCACAGATAAGCCCATCATACGTCTTGAAAGCGCCTACCAAATGACCTATTACTTTTCTAGGCTAATGTACAACATCACAGCAAAGATACCGAGGCGACAAACATGAAGGAAGCAGCGTTAGAATATAGTTCCAGGATCATATGGTAGTTACCCGCCGCATCATGCATAATGATGCCCCCAGCCCATCTGATCATCAAGGTATTACTTCTGATCCGATAATGGAACAAGCCGGAGGAGTGCGAACTCCTTTCGGCTACGCTATCGACTTGTTGGGCGAACTTTACGACCGTCGTAGATAACGTGGACCGATCGAATGTGGTGCCACTGGCAGTCTGCATAAGCCATTTCCAACCATTTCCAACTCTTTTCGACAACCAACGCTCCACCATCCTGTGTTCCCTCACGGCCTCAGTCTTGGATATTAAAGGCACTCTCCCCGTGGCTTCAAGTGTTTTTTTTTTTTTTTGATGAACGACACTTGTGACTCAAGTACTACTATCATCTTGGATATCAATCGTCATCTGGACGTTCTGATTCTGAGTCCCTTGTGACTACCCTATTTCTCTTCCCGCGCCCACCTCGCAACGTTGATCCATTTCCGATCCATGCTCGAGAGAGACATTATTCAATTATACTGTGTAACTTTCGCTTACTTCTAGCGCAACACACCTCCCGTTTTTTCACGCCCTGGCCTGCCTAACGAGGAACGTGCTGATGGAAACAATCCCATCATGAGATGCTCTTTTAAAGAATTAGAAACCATAGTAGGCTTATCTCTACACATCCTCCAACCTCTGTGTAATACTTCTAACCCGTCCCTGAGGTAAACGATCAAACTATGATCACGAGCCTAGTGAGGAATAGATATAGGCCACGTATGTACGCGCTTTATGTCTGCCTATTTTTGTCACCTTCCTTATGGCCGGTAAGCAGCCAACAACGGGTTTATCAGTCCTTTAGCTGATTATACGACGCGACTCATGTCCTTACTATGTTCTTTACATCGTTCTTGTCGTTACTTAGGCTGTACGACGCAGATGTTTTTTCAATTGCAGCATTGGACCACTCTCCTGCATGTACGTCTCCCATAGTGATGCTTGCTCTCGCAGGACAACTCTTTACCTAACCAGGCTACAGCAAATCCATTGCTCATCACGCAGCACATCCTGATGTACGGTTTGAGAATAGCTTGGCGTATCGCGCCCACATGTTCTTTAAGTTTGGTTGTTACTGTAACACTGCAAGCCTGCGACTTCGCCAGCCCAGCTTTGTAACCCTAGTATAATATTAAAGTGCTAACGTCGTGTATTGCAGGACGGCAAGTCTCAAATGGCCAACCTCATCACCATGCAATATTGTACCCGTGGTACGACGCGAGTTCCCTGGCGCCGGTATAGCCAAGTTCGAAACCTGGCTTTAGGCGCAAAGTACATACATCTACAAAAAATAAGTAGTTAATGGTCACATGTCAGCAAGAATGACTGACTATACGAGGCCCAGGAAGAAATGCAGTACTAACTATGGATGAGTCTTTGGTCAGATGAATGGCCCTCTGTTTACACTTTGAACATACAGTGACACTGCAGTGCGACTCACTCCCCATCTACTTCTTCAGCCTCAGGTATCAACCTTAGAGAGTGGCGAACGAGCAAGATACAAAAGAGGAAGCTTGAAAGTACGTGTCGAAAGCATGTTATCGCTGAGAATAAATGAGTAATGCATTACAATGAAAACAAAGTAGATACGAAGTGCCCGTAGTCAACGTAAGCTCTGTCAATATCTTTTTGCCAACATCTGGTAATGACACCTACCTCCCCTGCTCTGCGAAACCGGATCTCAAGGAGTGGTGACCATGGATCCTGGATATCCAAGATGCGTCGTCCTTTGCCATAGCGTACTCAAGGGACAAACGTGCGTGCGAGGACCCACCTTAATGAAGGAATCTGCGTCCATCATTTGCAAACGCTCCCCGGTTCACTTCTCTCGTGAGGCTTTGCTGAGGGCGTCAAGGTCGTAGCGTTTGGGGTTGGTGGCGTACCTACGCCTGCAGTGTCGAACCGAAATCAGTTTAGGTGGCAAGACGTGCATTCGATTTCCAATGTCACAGTCGTCACCACCTCATTCGCCTCCAGATGCGCGATCTGTCAGCAAAGGTCATATGTGCCGTTGAGGATACCTTGAAGGACGACAACAACTCACCATTAGGCATGGCACACAATGTCGTCCTGCTGAAGCCCAGTTCAGAGGTGTCTTTTCAACCATGATCGGTTTGGGTTCTCTCCTTAACACCTTCTAGGTCACGCGATTTTACACCAAAGGGAATTTTGGAAGCTATTTCGACCACCAAACGGGGTACTTGACAGTTTCGTGTGTGCCTGACGATCCGCGCCGACGATGGTTGCTAGGACAGGACTGGGCACTTTTGGGGACGGAGGAGAGATCTTTAGCCTACGGTTTAAGAATACACGACGTTAAAAACCGCTCTTAGTCTCGAAGTATTGGGCTTGCATGCGATCGAGCAACTTCTCGATGTCCTCCTCGAGAGCCGAAGACGGGTTCGTCAATGTCTTGGAGACACTGTTCGACATGCCGTCTAAGCTTCACCCATCGCCATGAAGACAGAGCGATATCCACTTAGTGAACAGGCCTTTTAAATCAATGACGGGTGTGTCCCAGAAGCTTTCGTCCCGAGAAGACGACGCCTTAGATTAATCGTTTGTGGGCTGAGAAGCGTACCGTAGATAGCCTTGATGGGGGTGGATGCAACCAGTAATCATGTTTTTCGCCCGAAGGGCGGGGACTGTACCTTGGCACTACGTCCGTTTCGGAAACGGCTTCGTCGAGCGGGCGTGCCGGGAACGGTAACGAATCGGATGAATGTCTGCGAATTCAGAAAGTAACCAGATCTGACAGGTCCGACACAGGTTCGCGCTCGAGCGTCTACCGAGAATGACGGTGGGTGAGGGAACAGTTGAATGGAACCCACATGGAGGATTCGTAGTAGGTTCACAACGAGCATGAGGGATCGAGGGGCATGATAAGCTTGAAATTCGCAGGTGAACTTGAAGGCACACGCTCGAGGTTCAACGAGACTCTGCTCAACGGAACTACCATCGATCAATAACCCAAAGAGTCCTAAGTAAAATGACCAGCCATATAGAATATCCGACGAATCCATGAGTACAAGTTCAACGGCACTAGGTAGTAGGCTCAAGGCAGGCCCGAACTTGGCTAGACGATCTAGAATTCCCACGGATCTGCCACCACGAACTGTCTCTGTCCGAGTCTGGCAACCTCAGGTTCAGAAGGTTATCCCTGCTGGCTCCATTCCCCCACCAGACCCTGCTGTACCATTCACTCGTGCAATGGACAACTCACTCTGTCAAAGTCGGTCGCGAACGCTCAACTTCGGTCGCAAACCCACCCGCATTCTGTTCGTCTCGTCAGTCTTCAGGATCCCACTCAGCCCGGCCGGGATAATCGTAAGATAACCGAACAGACGTGCTTCGTGCGCCCTCGAGTCTGGTCTCGCACAATGACGGCTGGGTTGCGCCCTATGCTGACCTCTGCTGCGGCCCAGACGCACGGTCGTGTTCGTCCCAAGTTCAACTCGAATGGTCTTCATTTGGAACTCTTGCGAAACCCAACCCTCTTCGCCAGGCTCTACTTTTACCTGTTTCCCTTTCACGTTTTATCACATTTCTCTGCAAACCTTTTTTGACTTCGATGTTGTATTTGTGTTGTTGCAGTGCATGTCTTCATCTCGTCTTGTTCTCTCACTCACACCTTGGTGGGGTCGTGGAGCATCCCAATCCGACAGCACCTGGTGTGTCGGGATCTGGAAAGGATTGGGCACTTGCCGTAGCGGCTTATTTAGCTTGCTGGCTCATTTGGATTATCATGATGTTTGTGGTGTGCGAACTCGTTTACTCCTACCGCCGATTGCGCGTTAGTAAGTGCCCCCTCGCTCTTACAATCGACTCTAGTCTTCAACTGAGATTGTTCCAGAACGACCGCGGATCATTCCACTCTACCTTTCATCCTCCGCATTCAGCCTTACCTCCATGACGTCGTACACCAACTTCTGCTTCATGCAGTACATCCGATGTCTGGCCTTCGTTGGGCAAAACGGTGACCTCCGTGATGGCCTCGCAGAAACGTTCTGGTTTTATTCACAGAGCTTGCCCACCGTCGCGCTCCTCTTACCTCAAGCAGGTCTCTGCGTCGCACTGCTTCTGTCGTTTTCAACCGCGAATCCGGAATACATTGATTTGATCGAAGCTGGCTTCAATGGTCGGGATACCACCTTCTTCTGTACGTCTGATGGCACGTTGACAGATTATGCCCGCAGGGTGTTATTCGCCAATGCTGCATAGACAGTATGGCACGCACTGTTCCTCTTCATCAGCTGGTATGTCTACATCTCACCTCTACTTGTGCTTCTCTTACCCCTCTGTCTTCTAGGATCGGCCTATGGTTCTTGAGCGGTCAGGGCTGTGCGGGACCATGTGGTCCCGGTTTTGTATGGGAGAAAGAGGGTCACGAAAAGTCCGTGTCCATTTACAGTGATGGGAGCGAGGGTGCCGATGCACTTCTGTGGAGCCGGAAAGCGTACAGGTGTCTGCGGATCCAAGAGGCGTTCGATTTTTGCCTGACCGTCAAACCACCTACGCGATGGAGCATGAACATGTCGAAGAAGGACGAGGCAGAGGGGACAGAGTTACCTGGGGTACCGACCATGCCCGCCTTTGAAGTCGAGCAGGTGTTGACGGTAGTGGGCTTGCCCTCTGTTCCGCCCCCTGTACGTCGAGGTGCGCTTCCCGAGGATTTGTTTGCGCATCCAGGGATAGACGACGAGACTGATGTCACACCTTCGCCAGTACTTGAGCTGTCCGATATCATTCACAAGGTGGTGAAACGGTCTTCCAAGAACCGGGACATTGGTGGGCCTTCGGTGCCGCTAATGGCGTTGCCGTACCCATTTGTGGCATATGTAGCCCAGGTATCGTCCAAGGGCCAGATACCATTCCCACCATCGCCAAGTTCGTGGAAGGAAAAGCGGCGATTACCTGTCTCAAGCAACTCTAGTGAGCGCTAGCGATCCACTGGACCCAAGCAAGTAGAAGAAGTGGCCAAAGTGGAAGACACGGAGGAAGATGAGGAAGATGAGGAAGACGAAGAGGAGGTAGAAGAAAGCAGTGAGGCCCATCCACGCACCTCTGGTTCCATGTCGGATCTGGGTCAGCCCATCACCTCCCGTTACCTATTCCAATTCCGTCGCCCACACACCCGTGACGCGTCGATGTCCTCGAGTGCCATGACACGTTCTACCCAACGAGC